>OU795041.1:26371255-26381255 GCA_917208275.1 Patella pellucida
TCACGACAAGTCGCCTGAATATTATCCAAGGAGAAAAGTGGAAAATATTTAACGCCCAACGTGGGGCTCGAACCCACGACCCCGAGATTAAGAGTCTCGTGCTTTTTTTTTTTTTTTATCTTGTAATATATTTATTAACAGAATATAATTATAGATTACAATATTTACAATAATCACTGTCAATATATATATATGAAACACAGAGGCAGAGTATAATACAGTAATATACAATAATAAAAACAAGTATTTTTGGGTTTTTTATACTATGTATAGTCTGAGAGCTTAGTATGTATAAAAGATTAAAACATAAAATATAATACATGTATATACAATTAAAAACATTGCCTGTGTTTTGTACACTTATATTGCAATAGAGCGATACACTTAGAGTCAATGAGAAAACCAATTATAAACATCAATGTTTAAATTATTGCAATATTTGGTGGCTTAATGTTGAAATGAAGATTATATATACAAGAGGAAATGCATTACATAATTATTTTCTAGATATTTTCTAATAAACAGGTTTACAGTGGAATTTTGATATGTAGAGTTTTTTGATATTGAGTACATATGCTCTATCTGAAATTATGCTTTAAATTTTAAAATATGGCCCTTAATGTTCAAAAAGTTACTATATTCGGTGACTTCAATAAAAACTAAAGTAAGTTTGAGCAAAAAAAATATTTAAAATTCAGATTTGGCTGAGACAATGATGTGAAAAGGTTTGCAATAGCCTATTTCCATGTTAATTTTTTGAGGAGACTGGATAAGCAAGACTAATATGAATGGTATGGTTTAGATATAGCTGGATAGAAGGGACTAGTATCATTGACACACATTTGAGTGTATTAGTTATGGGTTAAGATATAGGACACAAGCTAGCAGACGATAGCAGACGACAGTTTGTCTGCTATTCTAGAGAGATATTCTCACAAGGGATTTAATTTGTCAGTTTTATCAACTTAGGAGTATTTAATTTATTAATTAGATGTTATATTTTAGTTTAGTTGTTTATTGGGATTTCTAAGTATGACTATTACCTTTTAAGCTTATTCCATATATAAGGATTTTTTTTTAAACACAGAGGATTTGTTACATATTGTATTGAAGTGGATAAAATAACTACATAGTTCTTCGGGTAAAGCGTAAGAGGGAATATTTAGGGGTAATTTGGAATATTCAAGCATTCTCGTCATTAAATTTTTCTATCCTTAAGAATACACATGTTATATTGATGCAATTAATGGTTTCGACGGTTCACAAATATGCTTATTACTTGGATGTTCTTCGGAAGAGGTGTTCGAGGGTTGGGCTTGAGTATTCAAGTAATGTTGACAAGGTAAATTTTCCTGTAAGGAATTTCGACATTGTAATAGGGGATGGTTGATGATTTTGACTTTAATATTCTATGTTCAACATTATGGTATTAAATCAGTTCTACGTAAGAGGTGTTTGCAGGAATAGTCATCTAATAGTTAACCAAATGGGAAAATGTAGAAATTTGGTATAATTTTAAAACTAAAAGGATGAAGATTTTGACGATGGGAGAAATACAAGTTCTTCGGGACGGATGTAAAATATGGGAGATTGATAGTGAAATGAACCTTTATACAGAAATATTATTATGTTCTTAAATATTAACAATGAGTTATTTCCCTTGCAACATTGATTATTGAGTAGATTCAACTTAGTGGATAAGATTCAGAGTGCATTCAAATGAGAGGGAGGGGGGGATAGGTTATGTGAATTATTTATTTTCTTTTTTGTTATATATTTAGGATTGAGTTTGTTCAAAGTGGATTCTAAATATGGCAGGTATATTTAAGCATTGTAAACTCAACTTGCATACCTAAAAATGATTTCTTGAACAAATAGGGATATCATTTATCCAATTCCTTTTCTCACTGTTGTTTTAATGTATGCTTTGGTGTTGGTCAGGAGAAATCTAGTTCAATTTCTCCGTCATAATTAAATTTAACGAATAGGGAAGGTATTATAAATCTCTCTCTAAATACTGTTTGGTTATTTCTATAATACTTGCTAATGTAATATAGGTTTTGTTGAAGGGTTCTTTGAAAATACTTAATAATATCAATATTATAATGTACATTATCTAACATTTTGCAGCGTCTATTAAAAATAGCCTGTCTTGCACTGCTTAAGATTACATTAATTAAATAAATAGGTGCATTTTTACATATACAATAACCAAATAAAATAAAGGAATATAATTCATTATCATTAAAAGGTACAGGTGAAATATCTGTTATTATGTCTTTTATAAATAAGATCAGGGGAGATAATTCTGGACATACTGTAAAAAGATGATTAATCGTTTCTGTTTCGGACAAACAGACTGGACACTGGTCATCATCGACTCGGTTTATTCTAAATAATTTTTCTTTGGTCCATATCACATTGTGGCATATTTTGTAATCTAATTCAATAAGTTTGGCTGGTTTAAAATTGAAATACACAGTTTTCCAGATTATGTCCCATTTACAATTATAATTATGAGATTCCCAGAACTCTATACACTTGGGTTGTTTAAATGTTAAATCTACTAACTGTTTATAACAGTAGCGAGATGTTAAGGCAGATGCTTTAACGCTATCGCCTAGTATGATAAACTTATGTTCGGAAATAGTGGTCTGACTATAATTAATATCATTAACACAGGAATTAATAATAGTTTTCCATTCTTCTGGAATGGAAGATAACAAAGTATTATATAATTTATTGACAATTTCAATATTGTAATCTTTATTATAGTCACTACATTCTATAAGATCAATAATGTGTGGGCCTTGGAGGAATCCAGGCTTAATGAACCAAATAATATCATATATTTTAACAATGTTAGCATCTTTAAATAAGTCAAATTTAAAGGGTTTATTCTTATGAATAATGCTAGGATTATTCCACAGCGGTTGAATAGATACATCATGGAGTGTAGTGGGTTCAGGCCTAGTGTCTAAATTTAGGTCATTCCATGATAATAATACGTTCTTATAAAAATCAGGTAGTGCATTTAATTCTTTTTTGTCATATATAATTTTAAAAATATCGATATCTAGATTTAAATTACCATAGGATCTTAAAAAGTAGGTCATGGTGTACTTCCATGTAGCATTATAATTATTATCAACGTATTTTATGATCCATTTTAGCATTAAGCTTTTAGCTTTTAAACATATATTTGGTAACCCCAGGCCACCATCATACCTATTACCTGTGACAGTATCATACTGAATGAGAGGGGGTTTATTATTCCAAAGGAAATTTCTGACAAGCTTTGTCACTTCATTAGATACTGATACAGGTAGTGGTATAACAGTGGCTGTGTACCATAATTTAGACAATAACAAAGATTGTATAATAACAATTTTACCCTGGAGAGTAAGGTGTCTTTTTCTCCACAAACTTAGAACAGAACTAATATTATTTATTTTAGGCTTCCAATTTAATTCACTACAGAGTGCCTTATTTGGGCCTAGGTATACACCAAGGATCTTTATGCTACCATGCACACACTTAATGGGTATATTAAAATTGAAGCAGTTCTGGTGACTCTTGCCTATGGGTAAAACCTCTGACTTATTAATGTTAATTTTTGCGCCACTTGCTTTACAATAGGGTTCAATAATACTTAAAATAGATTCAATAGATTTTACATCAGATAGTGTTAAATTGGTATCATCTGCATATTGATATATAATGGATGTAATATTAAAGGATCTTAATCTAATACCTTTTAAAGGAGATTGCTTAATTAGAATATTAAGAGGCTGGGCTGATAAAATATAGAGCATGGAGCTTAGGGGATCACCGAATCGATCTCGTAATTGGGAAGAATGGGGTTAAATGCCCATTTACTTTAACCGCTGTGACACAATTAGAATATAATATTTTTAACCATTTAATAAAATTATCACCAAATCCATAATATTTTAAAACAGTAAATAAATAAAAGTGAGATACACGGTCGAACGCCTTCTCACAATCTAGACTAACTATAAAACCATTTAAATTTTCTACCTCAGTATAATCAATAATATCTCGGATACTTGCTATGTTGTCATGTATGCTACGACCAGGGACAGCACATGTCTGTTCAGGTGATATAACGGTATGTATTACCTTTTTAAGTCGATGAGAAAGGCATCTGGATAGGATTTTATAATCTGACTGTAGAAGAGATATGGGCCTGAAATTTTTTAAATCCCGCTTATCTCCCTTGTCTTTGTATAGCAATGTAAGCATGCCTTTTCTCATCGACCTAGAAAGATAATTTTCATTAAAAATACAATTAATAATAGATAAGTATATGGGCCCAAGTTTGGGCCAAAACTTTAAATAAAATTGATAGCTTAACGAATCGAGTCCCGGACTCTTACTAGCAGACGACGCAGTTGATATTGACTGTGTCAACTCATCAAGTGTGATGTTACGCTCGAGATGATTCCTGTCGTCTGCTGTAAGCGTGTGGGTAATTAGATTACACATAGAGTCGATACACTCAATATTGTCATCTTCTTTACTATATAAGGTATTATAAAAATTAAAACATGTATCTATTATATCGGATGAATTTGAAACAATATTTCCGTTATTATTAATGTTCAAAAAGTTACTATATTCGGTGACTTCAATAAAAACTAAAGTAAGTTTGAGCAAAAAAAATATTTAAAATTCAGATTTGGCTGAGACAATGATGTGAAAAGGTTTGCAATAGCCTATTTCCATGTTAATTTTTTGAGGAGACTGGATAAGCAAGACTAATATGAATGGTATGGTTTAGATATAGCTGGATAGAAGGGACTAGTATCATTGACACACATTTGAGTGTATTAGTTATGGGTTAAGATATAGGACACAAGCTAGCAGACGATAGCAGACGACAGTTTGTCTGCTATTCTAGAGAGATATTCTCACAAGGGATTTAATTTGTCAGTTTTATCAACTTAGGAGTATTTAATTTATTAATTAGATGTTATATTTTAGTTTAGTTGTTTATTGGGATTTCTAAGTATGACTATTACCTTTTAAGCTTATTCCATATATAAGGATTTTTTTTTAAACACAGAGGATTTGTTACATATTGTATTGAAGTGGATAAAATAACTACATAGTTCTTCGGGTAAAGCGTAAGAGGGAATATTTAGGGGTAATTTGGAATATTCAAGCATTCTCGTCATTAAATTTTTCTATCCTTAAGAATACACATGTTATATTGATGCAATTAATGGTTTCGACGGTTCACAAATATGCTTATTACTTGGATGTTCTTCGGAAGAGGTGTTCGAGGGTTGGGCTTGAGTATTCAAGTAATGTTGACAAGGTAAATTTTCCTGTAAGGAATTTCGACATTGTAATAGGGGATGGTTGATGATTTTGACTTTAATATTCTATGTTCAACATTATGGTATTAAATCAGTTCTACGTAAGAGGTGTTTGCAGGAATAGTCATCTAATAGTTAACCAAATGGGAAAATTTAGAAATTTGGTATAATTTTAAAACTAAAAGGATGAAGATTTTGACGATGGGAGAAATACAAGTTCTTCGGGACGGATGTAAAATATGGGAGATTGATAGTGAAATGAACCTTTATACAGAAATATTATTATGTTCTTAAATATTAACAATGAGTTATTTCCCTTGCAACATTGATTATTGAGTAGATTCAACTTAGTGGATAAGATTCAGAGTGCATTCAAATGAGAGGGAGGGGGGGATAGGTTATGTGAATTATTTATTTTCTTTTTTGTTATATATTTAGGATTGAGTTTGTTCAAAGTGGATTCTAAATATGGCAGGTATATTTAAGCATTGTAAACTCAACTTGCATACCTAAAAATGATTTCTTGAACAAATAGGGATATCATTTATCCAATTCCTTTTCTCACTGTTGTTTTAATGTATGCTTTGGTGTTGGTCAGGAGAAATCTAGTTCAATTTCTCCGTCATAATTAAATTTAACGAATAGGGAAGGTATTATAAATCTCTCTCTAAATACTGTTTGGTTATTTCTATAATACTTGCTAATGTAATATAGGTTTTGTTGAAGGGTTCTTTGAAAATACTTAATAATATCAATATTATAATGTACATTATCTAACATTTTGCAGCGTCTATTAAAAATAGCCTGTCTTGCACTGCTTAAGATTACATTAATTAAATAAATAGGTGCATTTTTACATATACAATAACCAAATAAAATAAAGGAATATAATTCATTATCATTAAAAGGTACAGGTGAAATATCTGTTATTATGTCTTTTATAAATAAGATCAGGGGAGATAATTCTGGACATACTGTAAAAAGATGATTAATCGTTTCTGTTTCGGACAAACAGACTGGACACTGGTCATCATCGACTCGGTTTATTCTAAATAATTTTTCTTTGGTCCATATCACATTGTGGCATATTTTGTAATCTAATTCAATAAGTTTGGCTGGTTTAAAATTGAAATACACAGTTTTCCAGATTATGTCCCATTTACAATTATAATTATGAGATTCCCAGAACTCTATACACTTGGGTTGTTTAAATGTTAAATCTACTAACTGTTTATAACAGTAGCGAGATGTTAAGGCAGATGCTTTAACGCTATCGCCTAGTATGATAAACTTATGTTCGGAAATAGTGGTCTGACTATAATTAATATCATTAACACAGGAATTAATAATAGTTTTCCATTCTTCTGGAATGGAAGATAACAAAGTATTATATAATTTATTGACAATTTCAATATTGTAATCTTTATTATAGTCACTACATTCTATAAGATCAATAATGTGTGGGCCTTGGAGGAATCCAGGCTTAATGAACCAAATAATATCATATATTTTAACAATGTTAGCATCTTTAAATAAGTCAAATTTAAAGGGTTTATTCTTATGAATAATGCTAGGATTATTCCACAGCGGTTGAATAGATACATCATGGAGTGTAGTGGGTTCAGGCCTAGTGTCTAAATTTAGGTCATTCCATGATAATAATACGTTCTTATAAAAATCAGGTAGTGCATTTAATTCTTTTTTGTCATATATAATTTTAAAAATATCGATATCTAGATTTAAATTACCATAGGATCTTAAAAAGTAGGTCATGGTGTACTTCCATGTAGCATTATAATTATTATCAACGTATTTTATGATCCATTTTAGCATTAAGCTTTTAGCTTTTAAACATATATTTGGTAACCCCAGGCCACCATCATACCTATTACCTGTGACAGTATCATACTGAATGAGAGGGGGTTTATTATTCCAAAGGAAATTTCTGACAAGCTTTGTCACTTCATTAGATACTGATACAGGTAGTGGTATAACAGTGGCTGTGTACCATAATTTAGACAATAACAAAGATTGTATAATAACAATTTTACCCTGGAGAGTAAGGTGTCTTTTTCTCCACAAACTTAGAACAGAACTAATATTATTTATTTTAGGCTTCCAATTTAATTCACTACAGAGTGCCTTATTTGGGCCTAGGTATACACCAAGGATCTTTATGCTACCATGCACACACTTAATGGGTATATTAAAATTGAAGCAGTTCTGGTGACTCTTGCCTATGGGTAAAACCTCTGACTTATTAATGTTAATTTTTGCGCCACTTGCTTTACAATAGGGTTCAATAATACTTAAAATAGATTCAATAGATTTTACATCAGATAGTGTTAAATTGGTATCATCTGCATATTGATATATAATGGATGTAATATTAAAGGATCTTAATCTAATACCTTTTAAAGGAGATTGCTTAATTAGAATATTAAGAGGCTGGGCTGATAAAATATAGAGCATGGAGCTTAGGGGATCACCGAATCGATCTCGTAATTGGGAAGAATGGGGTTAAATGCCCATTTACTTTAACCGCTGTGACACAATTAGAATATAATATTTTTAACCATTTAATAAAATTATCACCAAATCCATAATATTTTAAAACAGTAAATAAATAAAAGTGAGATACACGGTCGAACGCCTTCTCACAATCTAGACTAACTATAAAACCATTTAAATTTTCTACCTCAGTATAATCAATAATATCTCGGATACTTGCTATGTTGTCATGTATGCTACGACCAGGGACAGCACATGTCTGTTCAGGTGATATAACGGTATGTATTACCTTTTTAAGTCGATGAGAAAGGCATCTGGATAGGATTTTATAATCTGACTGTAGAAGAGATATGGGCCTGAAATTTTTTAAATCCCGCTTATCTCCCTTGTCTTTGTATAGCAATGTAAGCATGCCTTTTCTCATCGACCTAGAAAGATAATTTTCATTAAAAATACAATTAATAATAGATAAGTATATGGGCCCAAGTTTGGGCCAAAACTTTAAATAAAATTGATAGCTTAACGAATCGAGTCCCGGACTCTTACTAGCAGACGACGCAGTTGATATTGACTGTGTCAACTCATCAAGTGTGATGTTACGCTCGAGATGATTCCTGTCGTCTGCTGTAAGCGTGTGGGTAATTAGATTACACATAGAGTCGATACACTCAATATTGTCATCTTCTTTACTATATAAGGTATTATAAAAATTAAAACATGTATCTATTATATCGGATGAATTTGAAACAATATTTCCGTTATTATTAATTAGTTCCTTAATACAATTCTTATTTTGCCTTTGCTTTTCCATGTTTAAAAAATATGAAGTATTCTTATCTCCTTCAGTAGCATTTTGTATCTTACTTCTTAATATCGCACCAGAACAAATATTTTCTTCAAACTTTTTTAATTCAGTTTCTAAATCATAAATAATATTGTAGTTATAATTAAGACCTTTGGCTAATCTTGCATATTCGGTTTCCAACTTCTTTTGTAATTTATAAAATGTAGCCTTTTCTTCTCGTTTGAGTTTTATGGAATAATCTTGAGATGTTTTTTTAAACTTATACTTTAAATTATCCCACCATATCAGTGGTTCTGTAACATATAATTCATTCTTAATTTCTTCATCTATAATCTTATTAATACGAGTACAATACGTATTATCATATAATAATTTATTATTCAATATATAAGGGGCCTGGCCTCTATCTACATCAGACAGGTCAAATAATAAATATACAATATTATGATCTGAAAATTTACTTGTATGTATATAACAATGTGAACAATGATTGACAAGAGATTTACTGATTAAAATATGATCAATTCTACTTAGTTTATATTCATTTCTAACTAATAATTTACGAGTGAACTGGCGTTTATCGGGATTTTTGAGTCTGAAAATGTCGCATAAATTGTATCTAATAACAAAATTATTAAGCGCTAAGCTGCTAGATTTAATAGTTGTCATGCCGTTTGCACGGTCTAAAAAATGGTTAAACACCTCATTATAATCACCAGCAATAATATTATATCTATTAACATCTAAATAAACATTAAAATCATTTAAAAATACAATACGTTCAGAAGAAACATTAGATAGATATAATGAAAATATAGACACGTCTTTATTATCAATTTGACAATCCACTCTAATAAGTCGACCATCATTATCACTTTTAGATGTAATAATGGAATTAGAAAAGTTATTTTTAAATAAAACTGCAACGCCTCTACGGCTATTATTATAATTACTGGTAAACATTGGCCCATCCCATAGGTTATTGATTTTAGACATGTATTCATTATCCCAAAAGGTTTCTTGGAGACATAAAATGTCAATATAATTATGTTTAAAAAAAGAAATTATGTTTTTAAATTTGTTTTGGTCACGGAGACCATTGCAGTTTAAAGTTATTAGCTTAATAGGCATTGAAATTAATGGAAATAGTTGAAACTTGAAAAACAAACTAAAAAGTTTAAATAATGACAATATATAATCCACAAAGAAAACACTTTAAGCAATGATACCGTTATATTCCGTAAGGCAACGCGTAAAGTACACACTAAGAAAAACACTGTAGAGTAATATGTTGATATAATGAACTTAAATTCTTCGTTCTCGAATCACTGGCGACTTT
>OU795041.1:26463755-26476255 GCA_917208275.1 Patella pellucida
AGCGAGATGTTAAGGCAGATGCTTTAACGCTATCGCCTAGTATGATAAACTTATGTTCGGAAATAGTGGTCTGACTATAATTAATATCATTAACACAGGAATTAATAATAGTTTTCCATTCTTCTGGAATGGAAGATAACAAAGTATTATATAATTTATTGACAATTTCAATATTGTAATCTTTATTATAGTCACTACATTCTATAAGATCAATAATGTGTGGGCCTTGGAGGAATCCAGGCTTAATGAACCAAATAATATCATATATTTTAACAATGTTAGCATCTTTAAATAAGTCAAATTTAAAGGGTTTATTCTTATGAATAATGCTAGGATTATTCCACAGCGGTTGAATAGATACATCATGGAGTGTAGTGGGTTCAGGCCTAGTGTCTAAATTTAGGTCATTCCATGATAATAATACGTTCTTATAAAAATCAGGTAGTGCATTTAATTCTTTTTTGTCATATATAATTTTAAAAATATCGATATCTAGATTTAAATTACCATAGGATCTTAAAAAGTAGGTCATGGTGTACTTCCATGTAGCATTATAATTATTATCAACGTATTTTATGATCCATTTTAGCATTAAGCTTTTAGCTTTTAAACATATATTTGGTAACCCCAGGCCACCATCATACCTATTACCTGTGACAGTATCATACTGAATGAGAGGGGGTTTATTATTCCAAAGGAAATTTCTGACAAGCTTTGTCACTTCATTAGATACTGATACAGGTAGTGGTATAACAGTGGCTGTGTACCATAATTTAGACAATAACAAAGATTGTATAATAACAATTTTACCCTGGAGAGTAAGGTGTCTTTTTCTCCACAAACTTAGAACAGAACTAATATTATTTATTTTAGGCTTCCAATTTAATTCACTACAGAGTGCCTTATTTGGGCCTAGGTATACACCAAGGATCTTTATGCTACCATGCACACACTTAATGGGTATATTAAAATTGAAGCAGTTCTGGTGACTCTTGCCTATGGGTAAAACCTCTGACTTATTAATGTTAATTTTTGCGCCACTTGCTTTACAATAGGGTTCAATAATACTTAAAATAGATTCAATAGATTTTACATCAGATAGTGTTAAATTGGTATCATCTGCATATTGATATATAATGGATGTAATATTAAAGGATCTTAATCTAATACCTTTTAAAGGAGATTGCTTAATTAGAATATTAAGAGGCTGGGCTGATAAAATATAGAGCATGGAGCTTAGGGGATCACCTTGACGAATCGATCTCGTAATTGGGAAGAATGGGGTTAAATGCCCATTTACTTTAACCGCTGTGACACAATTAGAATATAATATTTTTAACCATTTAATAAAATTATCACCAAATCCATAATATTTTAAAACAGTAAATAAATAAAAGTGAGATACACGGTCGAACGCCTTCTCACAATCTAGACTAACTATAAAACCATTTAAATTTTCTACCTCAGTATAATCAATAATATCCCGGATACTTGCTATGTTGTCATGTATGCTACGACCAGGGACAGCACATGTCTGTTCAGGTGATATAACGGTATGTATTACCTTTTTAAGTCGATGAGAAAGGCATCTGGATAGGATTTTATAATCTGACTGTAGAAGAGATATGGGCCTGAAATTTTTTAAATCCCGCTTATCTCCCTTGTCTTTGTATAGCAATGTAAGCATGCCTTTTCTCATCGACCTAGAAAGATAATTTTCATTAAAAATACAATTAATAATAGATAAGTATATGGGCCCAAGTTTGGGCCAAAACTTTAAATAAAATTGATAGCTTAACGAATCGAGTCCCGGACTCTTACTAGCAGACGACGCAGTTGATATTGACTGTGTCAACTCATCAAGTGTGATGTTACGCTCGAGATGATTCCTGTCGTCTGCTGTAAGCGTGTGGGTAATTAGATTACACATAGAGTCGATACACTCAATATTGTCATCTTCTTTACTATATAAGGTATTATAAAAATTAAAACATGTATCTATTATATCGGATGAATTTGAAACAATATTTCCGTTATTATTAATTAGTTCCTTAATACAATTCTTATTTTGCCTTTGCTTTTCCATGTTTAAAAAATATGAAGTATTCTTATCTCCTTCAGTAGCATTTTGTATCTTACTTCTTAATATCGCACCAGAACAAATATTTTCTTCAAACTTTTTTAATTCAGTTTCTAAATCATAAATAATATTGTAGTTATAATTAAGACCTTTGGCTAATCTTGCATATTCGGTTTCCAACTTCTTTTGTAATTTATAAAATGTAGCCTTTTCTTCTCGTTTGAGTTTTATGGAATAATCTTGAGATGTTTTTTTAAACTTATACTTTAAATTATCCCACCATATCAGTGGTTCTGTAACATATAATTCATTCTTAATTTCTTCATCTATAATCTTATTAATACGAGTACAATACGTATTATCATATAATAATTTATTATTCAATATATAAGGGGCCTGGCCTCTATCTACATCAGACAGGTCAAATAATAAATATACAATATTATGATCTGAAAATTTACTTGTATGTATATAACAATGTGAACAATGATTGACAAGAGATTTACTGATTAAAATATGATCAATTCTACTTAGTTTATATTCATTTCTAACTAATAATTTACGAGTGAACTGGCGTTTATCGGGATTTTTGAGTCTGAAAATGTCGCATAAATTGTATCTAATAACAAAATTATTAAGCGCTAAGCTGCTAGATTTAATAGTTGTCATGCCGTTTGCACGGTCTAAAAAATGGTTAAACACCTCATTATAATCACCAGCAATAATATTATATCTATTAACATCTAAATAAACATTAAAATCATTTAAAAATACAATACGTTCAGAAGAAACATTAGATAGATATAATGAAAATATAGACACGTCTTTATTATCAATTTGACAATCCACTCTAATAAGTCGACCATCATTATCACTTTTAGATGTAATAATGGAATTAGAAAAGTTATTTTTAAATAAAACTGCAACGCCTCTACGGCTATTATTATAATTACTGGTAAACATTGGCCCATCCCATAGGTTATTGATTTTAGACATGTATTCATTATCCCAAAAGGTTTCTTGGAGACATAAAATGTCAATATAATTATGTTTAAAAAAAGAAATTATGTTTTTAAATTTGTTTTGGTCACGGAGACCATTGCAGTTTAAAGTTATTAGCTTAATAGGCATTGAAATTAATGGAAATAGTTGAAACTTGAAAAACAAACTAAAAAGTTTAAATAATGACAATATATAATCCACAAAGAAAACACTTTAAGCAATGATACCGTTATATTCCGTAAGGCAACGCGTAAAGTACACACTAAGAAAAACACTGTAGAGTAATATGTTGATATAATGAACTTAAATTCTTCGTTCTCGAATCACTGGCGACTTTCCTTGTTGTTCTTTTAGTTCTTGACTGGTCACAGAGGGTAATCTTTTGTTAGGGCTGGAGGATTTAAAAAAAGCGTCATAACGTTCGTTTCGTTGTTTAGTTAGTTGTTCAAGTCTCATTCTAGATGCAGGTTTATCTATTAAATATTTTCGATTAAATTGGTTTCTCATTCGTTTGTTGTAGTCATATACGTATTTATTTTGTCGCCATTCATAATCATCCGTTTCGTCATGTTGATCCATTTCTACTTGTTCGTCTTCATTTGTAAACACCTCAGTTTCTGACATCTTTTCAATCGATACATTACTCGCACCTTTTTCTGTTTGATTTTCACTCACTTCTGTAGTTACACCTATCTCTATTTCTTCTATATTTTCACTGTCAACTTTGTCCTTGTTCGCGTCTTCGTTCACTTCGGGTTCTATTATTGTTGTTTTAGCGCGCGTCTTGTCGATTGTTTCTTTTTCGCATACACAAGTAAATTGACCACATTTTTCGCACTCTATTGCTTCACATGTACGTCGCGTATGTCCAGACATATTACATCTGTAGCACACATAATCAGGGCAGTTTTTAACTTCATGTCCAGATTTCAAACAATTAAAGCATACACGGGATTGGTCGTCGTGTTTCACATAGAAGGATCTGCCGTCAAACCTCGTAGCGTATGGAAGACTAGCAACCTCAGGGGGGAATTTAACTCTCACATAACGTGTACCATCAGCTATATTTCTGTCCCCGTGTTTATAATAACGTTCTCGTATGTCACTCACAGGAGTGACTTTCCATGCCGCCAGCTTCTCATAAATCTCCTCGTCCGAAATGTAGTGGGGTATATTCATGAACGACACAACAATAATCCTAAAACCAACATAGCTCACCTCTAATTGCTTATCGTCTATGCATAGTCCTTCTTCTATCAAAGTAGTAAGTTGTTCCACTGTATTAAGAGTCACTTCGTAATATCCATGCATTGGCACACAAGCTGAAACTGTATCAAGCCCACTAACTTTTTCAATCTCGTCAATAAGTAATCCAACATTGAGACGAATATCTGACACTACTTTCACTGTACTTTCCTTTATTCGTCGATAACTTGATCGTTTAGTATCCTTCTCCGTAGACATAATGTCTGGATCACATATCTATTACTCCATCAACTAATAAATACTCGATACACTTGATAAATCGCTAAACACACGCGAGCTCTCGCAGCACACGTCCTCACTGTACGACAGTCGGACGAGCTACACCTACCATTTGAGCTACACCCCCATACGTAAATCAGAGCTAGGAACCGGTCTGGGTAACAATGACCCCACAGTATCTCAATGTTTAATGTATATTCTTTCCAGCGTGCAAAAACGTCAGGTTTCGGCGAGGCTCGAACTCGCGACCTTCTGCGTGTTAAGCAGACGTGATAACCACTACACCACGAAACCTTGATATCGTTCGTACACGCGTTTGGGCGAATTCGTTTCACGACAAGTCGCCTGAGAAAAGTGGAAAATATTTAACGCCCAACGTGGGGCTCGAACCCACGACCCCGAGATTAAGAGTCTCGTGCTTTTTTTTTTCTTGTAGATGTTTATTAACAGAATATAGATATACATTATAATATTTACAATATTTACAGTATTACATAATTTCCACACATTTAATTCATTTTTTTAAATATACACTAAAGGAGACACAGAGGCAAAGTATAATGCAGTAATATACAGAAATAAAAAAGTATTTTTGGTAATTTATAATATGTATAGTCTAAGAGTAGAGTATATATAAAAGATTAAAACATAAAACATAATATATACAATTAAAAGCATTGCCTGTGTTTTGTAGATCTATAGAGCAATAGGGAGATACCGCTTTTAGGTAAATTTAGTGACATTGGGAAAAACTGGTTTTAAATACTAATTATAATTACAATATTTTAGTTAATGCAATATTAAGAGACTTTAGGTATAGATGAAAGTTATATAGAGTACAAGAATTGCATTAAATAAATAAATTGTACATATTTACTTCTAAACAGTATTACAGTTGATTTTGGGAGTGTAGAGTTTTTTGGATGTTAAGTACATATGGTCTATATGGAAATATGCTACAAATTTTTAAGTGTGGGCCATAATCTTTTAAAAGTTACTATATTTGGTGACTACAATCAATAATTAAGTAAGTTTGAGCAGGAAAATTAATTAAAAATCATAGTAGGCTGAGAAAATCTGGTGAAAAGGTTTGCAATGGCCATTTACAATGTTAATTTTTGGAGGTGGCTGGATAAGCAAGACTAAATAAGGTTGTATAGTTAATAGACCACTGGATAATAAGGACTTGTCACTCTGACACACATTGTGTGTATATAAGCTTGGGGTTAAAATCAAGGATGCATGCCAGCAGGCTGCTTGTTAAGAGAAAAATTTTCATAAGCGATATGAGTTGTAGATATAAGTTGTAGGTTATCACATTTTTTAAGAGTATCTAATAGGTAAATCAAGATTTTAAATTGTGGATTGAGTTGTTTGTTTTTGTTTTTTATTACTACTATGACAATAAATTTTGGGGTTCTTTTATATGTAAGATTATTTCTTAAGCAAAGTAGATTGTTCTATATTATGTTGAACTTTATGGGTGACCTGGTAGCTCTTCGGATAAGGTGTTAGAAGGGATATTTAAGGGTATTCTGGAATATTCGAGCATTCACATAAATAATTTTTTTGACCTTAGAAAAATGTTAAATAGCAGTGTTGGAAGGATTTGACCTTATTATTATTACTTGAACAATATGTTGGTTAATTAGAAGTTCTTCGGAAGAGGTGCTCGAGGGTTATGCTAGAGTATTCGGGCATTGACATCGAGTTAAGGAAATTTACTGTAGAGAAAATATACATTGTTAAATAAAAGATGTTTGAAGGTTTTGACTTATTTTATTATGTACACAAGGTATGATATTTAAAAGGTAGTTCTTCGAAAGATATATTCGTGGTAATAGTCGACAGATAGTTATTTACGTGAGATGTAATAGGAGATTCTGAATAATTTAGAGGACAAGAGATCACTGAGGTAGATGATTTTGGCTTTATTAAGTTAAACAGTAGAAGAGAAAAGTTCTTCGGGGAATATGTAAAAATTGAGAGATTCAGAGTGACATGAATTGTTTTGAAGAATTTCAAGATGGCGCAACACTTGAGAGTATGTTGACTATATTACGCTAAGATGGGTAAAGGATTCTACACTCTTCGTACTTTTAAAAAGATGGTTTTACGCTAAGTGCGGGAATACTTAACCTCGAAGTACGAAAGATCTAAAATTACGAGGTCGTATAGTGTCCCGGATAATATTTGTTATTAAAGTATGATGAACTTCCACTTGCTTGATTAAATTTAGACTGGATTAAGATTAATATTTAGATATAAAATTTATATGCTTAATTGAACAATGAGTTATCTCCCTTGCGATACTGGCTTTTGATTAGATTCCACTTAATTGATCGGATTTAGAGGGGAGAGGGGCAGAGATAGGGTTTAACATCCACTCAAAACAAACTAGGTCATTACAAGACTAGTACATGGTAAACATACATATATATTGGTCTATAATACATATATATTGGTCTATAATACACATTTATAGTCTATAACAGAGCATTAAAGGCAATATAACACAGTTTATATTCTAACATCAATTACAATTTAATCAGTGCATACAAGTCAGAAATCTAGTTCTATGCTTCCATTTAATTCGCACTTAAATAATAATGAGGGATATATGAATTTATCTTTAAATTGTGATTTACTGTTTTTATAATATTTGCTGATGTTGTACAAGTTAGACTTAAGTATTTTCCTATACATGTAAACAATGTCTATATGGTGGAGAATATTGTCAGCATTTAGAATTATCATTCTTCGCCTATAGATTACCTCCCTTGCGCTAGAAAAAACAATATTACACAATTCTGAGACATTTGATTTGAATTGTGGTCCAAATAAAAATGCAGATAAAAAACACTGATCATTTAAGGTGTTAGATAATATTTCAGTAATTATTTCTCTTACAAGTATTTTGAGATCAGTTAAACAGGTACAATAATAAAACATATGCAATAAATCTTCTATATCAGTCCTGCATACAGGACAGGTGTTAGTGACAGTCTTATTGATCTTCAGAAGTTTATCCATGGTCCAAATTATATTATGAGCTATTTTATAGTCTAATTGTATTGATCTAGGGTTTTTAAAATTTAAAAATACGTTGTTCCACACAAGTGTCCATTTACAGTTAATGCCTTTATTTCTCCAAAAAGGTAAGGACTTTGGTTCTAAAAGAAAGTTTTTCATTAGTAATGTGTAACATATTTTGGAAGTGAAAGCACTGGGTATCACAGTGACCCCATCGATTGACAAATTAAAAGCAGCAACATCCTTTCTTGTGTAACAATTATTTTCAATTATGTGTAACCACGTATCTGGAATAGATGACTTTATAATATTAAAATTCTTTATAATTTTGTCTACATCGTAATCAGGATAAAAAATATGTATAGTATCAATAATAGAATGCTCCTGAATAAATCCAGGTTTTACAAAGTATATAATATCATAGATAGTTTTGATATCAGCTGTCTTGAATAATTCAAGGTCTAGTTGTCTCCCTTTATGTTTTATCAAGGGGTTATTGAAAATTGGCTGTAAAGATACATCCAGAGTACATGAAGGCACAGGTCTTATACCTTTACATAGATCATCCCAGGCCGTTAATAAATATTTATAAATTTGAGGTAGTTTATTTAAGGTAGTCTTATTATAATATAATCTAAAAATATCAGTAACATTATTAACAACAAAATACTTCTTTAAATAATAAAACATAATAGATTTCCAAATGTGTTCATAGGATGGGTCAAAAACTTTAGACAGCCATTTAAGACACAAAGCTTGACATTTTAATTGTATATTTGGCAAATTAAGACCCCCATCAGTCCTTCTAGCCGTTACACTCTGGTACTGTACAAGTGCAGGTTTACCTGACCATAGAAAATTTCGAATTATTTTATTAACCTCCTGTTCAACTAGAACAGGTATAGGGACAACACTGGCACAGTACCAGAGCTGTGACAGGAGCAGTGACTGGATAATAACAGATTTGCCTGGTAAGGAAATACATCTTTTAGTCCATAAATTTAAAATACGTTTAATTTTTAAAACTTTATCATTCCAGTTAAGGTCATTGCACATGTTCATATTCGGACCTAAATAGATTCCAAGAATTAAAATTGAGTCTTTAACGATTTTTACAGAATTACTAAAATGGAATTGGGTATCATTTCTACATTTACCTATTGGCATTACTTCAGTTTTACTCATATTTATTTTTGCTCCCGAGGCACGGCAGTATAATTGCAATACGTTAAAAACTTTGTTGACAGATTCAGGATCAGCGAGAGTAAAATTCGTATCATCTGCATGTTGGTAAATAATAGATGTGAGATTACTATATTTAATAGGTATACCTTTAAGTGGAGATTGTTTTATTAAGAGATTCATGGGTTCAGCACATAAAACATACAGCATAGCAGACATAGGACACCCCTGCCGAACTGATCTTGTTATCTTAAAAAAAGTTGAAAGATGGCCATTACATTTAACACAACTTAAAATATCAGTATACATAATTCTAATCCATGAAATAAAATTTTCGCCAAATCCAAAGCATTTCAAAACATACAGCATGTATTCGTGTGATACCCTGTCGAAGGCCTTTTCACCGTCTAGCTTTAAAATATAACCGTCTATATTTTCTTCTTGGGTGTAATCTATTACATCACGAATACATGCTATATTGTCTGAAATATTCCGACCTGGTATACAGCAAGTTTGTTCAGGGGAGATAATCGTACCTATTACTTTTCGTAGTCTTAAAGCAAGACATCTGGATAAAAGCTTAAAGTCAGTTTGCAGAAGTGAAATAGGCCTATAATATTTCAAATTTCTTCTATCGCCTTTATCTTTATATATCAAAATGACCATCCCCTTTCTCATTGATCGTGACATAAAATTATTACTAAAAATACAGTTGATAACATTATAATAAATGGGTCCCAACAAGTGCCAGAACTTTAAAAAAAATTCTGGACTAAGTCCATCAAGGCCTGTAGATTTATTTTTTGACATCGATTTTAAAGTGGTTGTAAGTTCTTCTAAAGTAATTGTATTCTCACACAATTGTTTATCATGATTGGATACGGTTCTAAAAATAACATTACATAGGTTTTTAATATCGTCGAAGTTATCTGGTTCTTTAGTGTATAATTTACTATAAAAGTCAGAGCATTGGTCAAGAATAGATTTTGCATCTCTTAAACTATCTCCATTTTCATTAAATAATTCTTTAATACAATTATTTGACTGTCTCTGTTTTTCAAGATTTAAAAAGTAGGACGTATTTTTATCACACTCTGTTGAGTGTTTGACTTTTGATCTTAATATAGCCCCGTTACATTTTTCTCTTTCGTATACTTCTAATTCACTTTCTAATACAGAGATTATGCTTAGATCGGTGTAGTTACTGTGGGATAACTTGGAATATTCTTTTTGTAGTTTATTTTGAATGTCGTAATATTGTTTTCTCTCTTTAGTCTTGATATGTTTAGAAAAGTTCTGCGCTGTCTGCTTTAATTTATATTTCAGGTTATCCCATGCAACTAACATGTTAAGATCATTACATTGAAAAAGAGAGTTAGATAGCTCTTTTGAAATTACAGACTCAGTATTCTGACAGAATACGCTATTGTCTAAAAGGGTGTTGTTAAAAATATATACACCGCTACCGCGGTCACAATCTGTCACGTCTACTACGAGACTAACGACACTGTGGTCGGAATAACAGGTATGTATAATATTAACATGTAAAACATTTAAAATCATATTTCGACTAATTAAAATGTGATCGATACGGCTCATTTTATATTCATTATTAACCAATAATTTACGTGTAAAAGAACGTTTTAAAGGATTTTTAATCCTATAAATGTCACAGAGATAATTTTTAGTAGTGAATTGATTAAGCGCTAGAGAACCAGCTTTTGATGTAAGCATACCTTGGCTTCGGTCCAAATAATTATTAAAGACTTCGTTGTAGTCGCCAGCTACTATATTATTACCACTTGCATCAAGCTGGTTCTCTAGCTCTTTAAAAAATTCAATCCTTTCTTTGACATTATTTGGACTGTAAATAGAAAAAATAGAAATGAATTTGTTATCTATACATACATTTACTTTAATGAATCTGCCTTCGCTATCTGTATTATGACTAATAATGCTATCTTTAAATTTATTCTTTATTAAAATTGCTACCCCCCGCCTGTTATTTGTAAAATTACTATACAGTATAGGACCGTCCCATAGCTGAAGTCGGGCGGGTGGATCATTGTCATCCCACCAGGTTTCCTGAAGACATATTATATCGGCGTTGTTTTCATTAAGATAGGTAAAAATATTTGTTATCTTACTAGGATTTCTAAGTCCATTTACGTTGAAAGATATAATTTTAGGCATTGTTAATATAGTTAGAGAGATGATAATGAATATACTTATTTCAGATTGACGATCCATTGGAATAACAGGTAGGTAATAAGTAAGTATAAATATTAATTTTTTGAACTTTTATTGTTTTTCCCTCGTAAACTTCGTGTGCTTGTCTCTTTAACATTTTCTTTGCTTTTGTCTTTAACTTTGCCTTTATCTTTAGTTCTTTCTTTATCCTTGTCTTTATCTTTATCTTGATCTATGGTTGTTGTGGCGTCTGTATTGCCATCACGTCTGACTCTGTTTGTCACTACATTTAAAATCGCTTTGAGATTAGGGGAGGTTATGAGACGACCCCTTCTGAAGAAACCGCTAGCTTGTTCTGCTGACGCAGGTGTTTCTGGGTCAATATCAGCAATGATCGAGTAATCTTTTATGTCGTCATCAGTTTCTGTACTTATTACACCTTCATTTCTAGTCGATTCGCCTGGTGAAATAGCAAGCTCTCTGTCACCGCTATCTTTCTTGTATACAATTTCTTCGTCTTCAATAAGTTCTTCTACACTGGTGTTTTCTTTCTTCCCATCATCTGTCTCTGTTTTGTTGTTAGTTTTCTGTTTTTTGTTGACATGTGTATTCATAGAGTTGCTACTGTCGTTTGACCTGTCTTGTTTTGTTTTTGTTGTTTTAGTCTTTACTAAACCATCGGGGTCGTCGACGTCCGAGGTCATACTGTCATCACATGTTTCGTTAATGACAACAGGTGCACATTCACATAACGAGTCAATTTTACCACACTCTTTACAAGTAAATTCTGGGCAGTTCGAACCCATATGGCCATATCTGAAACAGCGTCTACATTTGATGTTAGGGCAATCTGCAATTATGTGATCCGCTCCGAAACATTTGAAGCACACTTTAGACTGGTTGTTGTGTATGACCCGAAAGCTTTTCATGCCTTCGATAGTTTCGAAGTTCATAGCCCATGGAAGAGATTTGATGGTCGGGGGGAATTTGCATTTCACATGGCGTGTCCCATTTTCACAGTTTTTAAATTTTTTATGGTAATGCCGAACGACTTCTCCTGCGATTTCAATTCCATGATATAATAATTTTTCTACGATGATTTCGTCATCTATATACGGTGGGATACTCATGAATGATACAATAGTATATGGAGAATATAATAGCTTACATGATACTGTGAGTTCGCCGACCTTGAAACCTTCGTTTAAACGTCTAGCATTCTCGAAACTGTCTACTGTGACTTCTATATAACCTCTTTCTCTCGGAACACATGCGTAACAATTTCCATCGCCTATTTTATCTTCAACAGCTTGTATTATAGAGTCCATGTCTACTTCCTTCATATTACTAACATTAATTGAAACAACACACTCTTTATTATACTTCCTCTGTACTAACACATCATTGTTGGTCATGATTACTTTACTCCGGGCCTAAGCCCACACAAAGTTATTCAAATATCTAATAAATCCTTGTGTAACTAAGCTCAGCTCGCTTGAGTGACAGAGCTAACATAAACACGTCCTCT
>OU795041.1:26481255-26486255 GCA_917208275.1 Patella pellucida
TATATACAATAATATCAGAACATATTTATAATAATCAAACAGTTATTTACACTCAATTACTCGTGTTTCTAAAAACATATTTTTGACGTTTTATAAATAATATTATAATAAAAATAGAGAATATATACAATTTAAGAGTAGGTATTTACAATTAAAAATTTAAAAGTCTAGGGTAATTGAGTTATCTATCTCCAGGCTAATTACACACGAGGGTAATATAAATTTTGACATGAAATTGATCTTTTTTTGTTTACAATAAATACTGGTGTTATACAATGATGTTTTAAATTCTAATCTAAATAATTTGCTTGCATCAATCACGGCATTGGGGTTATCACAACATTTCATTCTTCGTATATATATTGCCCGCCTGGCACAGCTAAAAATCAGATTAACGAGTTCAGTCGGGTGTGACGGTGTGTTGGTCTGCTCGCCAAGCAATAGACAGGTTGAAAGTTGGCTGTTACTAAGCGCGCAGGTCAACACATCGTCTGCTACAGATTTTATCAGTGTTTTTACAGTTGATAGACATGAACATTCTACAAACATATGCTTTAAATTTTCACACTCTGTTTTACATACAGGGCATAAATCAGAATCTACTTTATTTATTTTAAAAAGTCTTTCCATAGTCCATACTATATTATGTGTTATATTAAAATCTAATTGTATTGAATTTGAATCTTTAAAATTAGCAAAAACATTTTTCCAGGTAAAAGGCCAATTAACATTTATATCTTGTTTTTTCCAGAATTCAATACACTTAGGTTCTTTTAGATTTCTATTCAATAAGATATTATAACATAATTTAGTTGATAATTTAAATGTATCAATTTCGTTACCATTTATAACAAACTTAAACTCATCATTGTTATTACCTATATATACATACGAATTAATAATATCAATCCACGCAGTGGGTATACAAGATTTTATAATATTAAAATACTTTTCAATTGTTTTATTATCAAAGTCTGGATCTATCCCATGAATAGTGTCAAGGATGGAGTGTAATGGAATAAACCCAGGCTTTACATAATAGATAATGTCATAAATAGATGTAATATTTGCTAAAATAAATATATTATAGTGAAGTGTTTTACCATTACTATTTATAAGTTTATTATTGAATAGCGGCTGACATTTTACATCATCAATATTTTTTGGGTTAGGTCTCACATGATTATTCAAATCATCCCATGCTAATAACATATATACATAATATTGTGGTAGGACATTCATACATTTTTTCTCATAATAAATTTTAAAAATATCTTTAGTTAAACCTAGATTTGCATATTTCATTAGAAAGTATGACATGGTTGCTTTCCATACCGCAGTATGTTCATCATTAAAATACTTATTTATCCATTTTAGTGTGAATGCTTGAGATTTACATTCTATATATGGGAGACCAAGACCGCCATCCTTCTTGCTACCTATTATAGAGTTGAACTGAATTTTGGGTGGTTTACCATTCCATAAAAAGTCACATATCAGTTTAGTCAATTCACGAGACACATACTGCGGTATAGAAAGCACATTAGCAATATACCATAATTTTGAAAGCAATAAACTTTGTATCACAATAATTTTACCCTGTAGTGTTAATCTACGTTTTTTCCACATGTTTATAATAATTTTTATCTTAGAGATTTTTCCATTCCAGTTTAAAATATCACACTGTTGTTTATTTGGACCAACATAGACTCCTAATATTTCGATACAATCTTTAAGCTGCTTCAGCGGTATTTTATAATCATACTTTTTGTATCTAGCTTTTCCTATAGGTAAAATTTCTGATTTTTCAATATTAACCATAGTACCCGATGCCTTAAAGTACACACTTAAAACATTAAAAATAGAATTAACGGAATTAATATCAGATACAGTAAAGTTAGTATCGTCAGCATATTGAAATAATAAAGATGTAATATTACTGTATTTGATATTAATTCCTTTAATTGGTGATTGCTTAACTAATATATTTAAAGGTTCGGCCGAAATTATATAGAGTAAACAACTAAGCGGACAACCTTGTTTAATAGATCTTAATAATTTAAAATACGGTGATAAGTGACCGTTCAACTTAACAGTATCATGAATATCAGTATATAAAATCTTAATCCAATTGATAAACGTCTCCCCAAAACCAAAATATCTTAAAATTGTAAATAAATATAAATGGGATAATCTATCAAACGCTTTAATCGCGTCTATCTTAATAATAAAAGCTTCTATATCCTCCTCGTCTGCATAATCAACTAAGTCCCTAATACTTGCAACATTTTCTGATATATTTCGACCTGGAACTGCACATGTTTGATCAGGTGAAATAATGGTTGAAACTACTTTCTTTAGTCTATACGCTAAACATTTGGATAAAACTTTATAATCAGCATTTAAAAGTGTAATCGGTCTGTAATTTTTTAGTTCTCGTCTATCACCTTTCTCCTTAAAAATAATCGTCAACATCCCTTTTCGCATAGAGCGAGTTAAAATTTTATTTGAATAAATACAATTTAACACATTTAAATAAATAGGACCTAATAAATTCCAAAACTTTGTATAGAATTCCGGTGTTAAACCGTCTAATCCAGGACTTTTACGTGTTTGCATGTTTTTAAGACATTTTGTAAGCTCATCCAGAGTAATTTCCGCGTCACATAATTCTTTTTCCTTATCATCAATAGTACATGAAATTAAATTACATAAAGAATCAATACAATCAATATCATCTGGGGAATCATCATTATTATATAAATTACTGTAAAAATTAGAACATTCATGTATAATATCACATTGGTCGTTAATCAATATACCGTTAGAAGTTACTAACTCCTTGATGTTTTTATTAGCCTGTCGTTGTTTTTCTAAGCTTAGAAAGTACTGTGTGTTTCTCTCGCCGTCAAAGGCATATTGAGATTTAGATCGTAAGATCGCACCCTTGCATATATCCTGTTCATATTCTCCTAACTGCTTTTCAAGTTCTATAATCTTATCTAAATTATTACAATTATTTCTGGCGATTCTTGCATATTCATTTGTTATTTTATTTTGTAAATTCCATAATTGTTCTTTTTTCTTTTTATTAATTTCCTTAGAATATCTCTGTGCCGTAGTTTTAAAATAATACTTTAGGTTATCCCACCACACTAATGTGTCTGATAAATATAATTCTGACTTAATTTCATTAATAATTATGTGATTAATTTTATTACAGAATAATGGATCGTCTAATAAGGTATTGTTTAAAATATAACACCCTTTGCCTCTCTCGCACTCTGTAAAATCGAGTGTTACCGTTACAATACTGTGATCGGATAAGCGCGTGTGTGTTATAAAAACATGTAAGGTGTTGGCTTTCAGTCGTCGGCTGATTAAGATAAGGTCAATGCGACTCATGCGGAGTGTGTGTTGAATCGTCGTACGTCGAGTATATTGAATTTTATCGGGAAACTTAAATCGGAAACTATCACATAAATTATTATTAATTAATATTGAATTTAACATTGATGATGAATATTTATTTGTATACATTCCTTTACATCGATCAAGGAAAGGGTCGCTTATTTCATTGAAATCTCCACATATAACATTATTTGCTTCTTTATCAACATAACCTTCTAGTTCAATGAAATAATCGATCCTTTCCTTGTCGATGTTTGGGGCATAAATAGAAAATACTGAAATGTCTTTATTATCTATTGACAAATTAACTTTTAAAATTCTACCATTATCATTTTTAAAAACATTCTTAATACAATTTTTTAAATTATTCTTAAATAAAACAGCAACTCCACGTCTGTTCATATTGGAATTATTATTATATATTATCGGTCCGTCCCAGTACTTTTCAATATCGTGCATAATATTATCGTCCCAGAATGTCTCTTGAATACATGCTATATCTGTACCTAATTGTTTTATATAAGCAAACACGCTTTCTACCTTTGACATTTCACGTAAACCGTTGACATTCCAAGAGATAATCTTAGGCATTTTATTAAAAGTATGTTTTTTTAAAATATTAATAAATACGACTTTACCTTAATTCTATAGATAATCCAGTATAAAAACAAATAATAATCCATCCAATATAATAAATAATAATCCATCCAGTATAGTAACAAAGGGTAATCCATATATATCCAAGTTGAACGTAATATATACACAAACCACTTTAAAATATTTATAATCGAGTTCACAATAATCCTTTTGAGTATGAATATTATAATCCTTTTGTGCCGCACAGTAACACACATTAATCCATCTGTATTGCGTTTTAGTTTAAAAAGAAACACAGTATACATTATATAATCCAAGATGAGAAGTGAAATTATATTCAAAGTACAGTTACAGTTGAGCATCAGATCATACTTTCGCGTGCAGATGGAATAGAACTCCTTGTTTTCTTCTCTAATTGTTCATCCGTAGACGTTGACGGTACTCTCTTGTTCTTTCTATCTTTTATGTCCACATCCATCCCCAACTCTATATACTGCTTATATCGTAATCGTCTGCTGTTGGCTAAATCCGCTACGGTCTTAATTGATGGTTTTATGGCGTTTGCTTGTGTTTTAAATCTCGGCTTAGATTTATCGTACTTTACATTGTACCACGCACTCTGCACACTTGTGTCTAGTTCACCATCCGCCTCGTATCGCGTTTCAATTACCGAACTTTTATTATTTTTACTGGAATCAATACATGGAGTTTCAATATCATTTTCCGGAATATTATCATCGTTCGAGGTTAAATCTTCATTACTACGTTTCAAATTAGTGTTATCATTTAAATTCAAAGATTCGCTATTTTCTTGTAAAAGATCGTCTGCTTGATTTACTTCAATCTCGCTTCTGTTCACTTCACTTGCAGGCTTGTCAACACATTGTGTCATCGGAGTGAGATCAGTTTCGACCATTTGTCCATCATTATCTGTAGCTGTCTCGGTTGACCGACTACCTATCGCGTTCTCACTTTCTCTATTGTTCTCATTA
>OU795041.1:26539952-26552452 GCA_917208275.1 Patella pellucida
ATATTTGGTGACTTCAATAAAAACTAAAGTAAGTTTGAGCAAAAAAAATATTTAAAATTCAGATTTGGCTGAGAAAATGATGTGAAAAGGTTTGCAATAGCCTATTTCCATGTTAATTTTTTGAGGAGACTGGATAAGCAAGACTAATATGAATGGTATGGTTTAGATATAGCTGGATAGAAGGGACTAGTATCATTGACACACATTTGAGTGTATTAGTTATGGGTTAAGATATAGGACACATGCTAGCAGACGATAGCAGACGACAGTTTGTCTGCTATTCTAGAGAGATATTCTCACAAGTGATTTAATTTGTCAGTTTTATCAACTTAGGAGTATTTAATTTATTAATTAGATGTTATATTTTAGTTTAGTTGTTTATTGGGATTTCTAAGTATGACTATTACCTTTTAAGCTTATTCCATATATAAGGATTTTTTTTTTTAAACACAGAGGATTTGTTACATATTATATTGAAGTGGATAAAATAACTACATAGTTCTTCGGGTAAAGCGTAAGAGGGAATATTTAGGGGTAATTTGGAATATTCAAGCATTCTCGTCATTAAATTTTTCTATCCTTAAGAATACACATGTTATATTGATGCAATTGATGGTTTCGACGGTTAACAAATATGCTTATTACTTGGATGTTCTTCGGAAGAGGTGTTCGAGGGTTGAGCTTGAGTATTCAAGTAATGTTGACAAGGTAAATTTTCCTGTAAGGAATTTCGACATTGTAATAGGGGATGGTTGATGATTTTGACTTTAATATTCTATGTTCAACATTATGGTATTAAATCAGTTCTACGTAAGAGGTGTTTGCAGGAATAGTCATCTAATAGTTAACCAAATGGGAAAATTTAGAAATTTGGTATAATTTTAAAACTAAAAGGATGAAGATTTTGACGATGGGAGAAATACAAGTTCTTCGGGACGGATGTAAAATAAGGGAGATTGATAGTGAAATGAACCTTTATACAGAAATATTATTATGTTCTTAAATATAAACAATGAGTTATCTCCCTTGCAACATTGATTATTGAGTAGATTCAACTTAGTGGATAAGATTCAGAGTGCATTCAAATGAGAGGGAGGGGGGGATAGGTTATGTGAATTATTTATTTTCTTTTTTGTTATATATTTAGGATTGAGTTTGTTCAAAGTGGATTCTAAATATGGCAGGTATATTTAAGCATTGTAAACTCAACTTGCATACCTAAAAATGATTTCTTGAACAAATAGGGATATCATTTATCCAATTCCTTTTCTCACTGTTGTTTTAATGTATGCTTTGGTGTTGGTCAGGAGAAATCTAGTTCAATTTCTCCGTCATAATTAAATTTAACGAATAGGGAAGGTATTATAAATCTCTCTCTAAATACTGTTTGGTTATTTCTATAATACTTGCTAATGTAATATAGGTTTTGTTGAAGGGTTCTTTGAAAATACTTAATAATATCAATATTATAATGTACATTATCTAACATTTTGCAGCGTCTATTAAAAATAGCCTGTCTTGCACTGCTTAAGATTACATTAATTAAATAAATAGGTGCATTTTTACATATACAATAACCAAATAAAATAAAGGAATATAATTCATTATCATTAAAAGGTACAGGTGAAATATCTGTTATTATGTCTTTTATAAATAAGATCAGGGGAGATAATTCTGGACATACTGTAAAAAGATGATTAATCGTTTCTGTTTCGGACAAACAGACTGGACACTGGTCATCATCGACTCGGCTTATTCTAAATAATTTTTCTTTGGTCCATATCACATTGTGGCATATTTTGTAATCTAATTCAATAAGTTTGGCTGGTTTAAAATTGAAATACACAGTTTTCCAGATTATGTCCCATTTACAATTATAATTATGAGATTCCCAGAACTCTATACACTTGGGTTGTTTAAATGTTAAATCTACTAACTGTTTATAACAGTAGCGAGATGTTAAGGCAGATGCTTTAATGCTATCGCCTAGTATGATAAA
The DNA here is from genome assembly GCA_917208275.1 of Patella pellucida. Lineage (NCBI taxonomy): Eukaryota > Metazoa > Mollusca > Gastropoda > Patellidae > Patella > Patella pellucida. The sequence continues at coordinate 26,541,952 of OU795041.1, forward strand.
CTTATGTTCGGAAATAGTGGTCTGACTATAATTAATATCATTAACACAGGAATTAATAATAGTTTTCCATTCTTCTGGAATGGAAGATAACAAAGTATTATATAATTTATTGACAATTTCAATATTGTAATCTTTATTATAGTCACTACATTCTATAAGATCAATAATGTGTGGGCCTTGGAGGAATCCAGGCTTAATGAACCAAATAATATCATATATTTTAACAATGTTAGCATCTTTAAATAAGTCAAATTTAAAGGGTTTATTCTTATGAATAATGCTAGGATTATTCCACAGCGGTTGAATAGATACATCATGGAGTGTAGTGGGTTCAGGCCTAGTGTCTAAATTTAGGTCATTCCATGATAATAATACGTTCTTATAAAAATCAGGTAGTGCATTTAATTCTTTTTTGTCATATATAATTTTAAAAATATCGATATCTAGATTTAAATTACCATAGGATCTTAAAAAGTAGGTCATGGTGTACTTCCATGTAGCATTATAATTATTATCAACGTATTTTATGATCCATTTTAGCATTAAGCTTTTAGCTTTTAAACATATATTTGGTAACCCCAGGCCACCATCATACCTATTACCTGTGACAGTATCATACTGAATGAGAGGGGGTTTATTATTCCAAAGGAAATTTCTGACAAGCTTTGTCACTTCATTAGATACTGATACAGGTAGTGGTATAACAGTGGCTGTGTACCATAATTTAGACAATAACAAAGATTGTATAATAACAATTTTACCCTGGAGAGTAAGGTGTCTTTTTCTCCACAAACTTAGAACAGAACTAATATTATTTATTTTAGGCTTCCAATTTAATTCACTACAGAGTGCCTTATTTGGGCCTAGGTATACACCAAGGATCCTTATGCTACCATGCACACACTTAATGGGTATATTAAAATTGAAGCAGTTCTGGTGACTCTTGCCTATGGGTAAAACCTCTGACTTATTAATGTTAATTTTTGCGCCACTTGCTTTACAATAGGGTTCAATAATACTTAAAATAGATTCAATAGATTTTACATCAGATAGTGTTAAATTGGTATCATCTGCATATTGATATATAATGGATGTAATATTAAAGGATCTTAATCTAATACCTTTTAAAGGAGATTGCTTAATTAGAATATTAAGAGGCTGGGCTGATAAAATATAGAGCATGGAGCTTAGGGGATCACCTTGACGAATCGATCTCGTAATTGGGAAGAATGGGGTTAAATGCCCATTTACTTTAACCGCTGTGACACAATTAGAATATAATATTTTTAACCATTTAATAAAATTATCACCAAATCCATAATATTTTAAAACAGTAAATAAATAAAAGTGAGATACACGGTCGAACGCCTTCTCACAATCTAGACTAACTATAAAACCATTTAAATTTTCTACCTCAGTATAATCAATAATATCTCGGATACTTGCTATGTTGTCATGTATGCTACGACCAGGGACAGCACATGTCTGTTCAGGTGATATAACGGTATGTATTACCTTTTTAAGTCGATGAGAAAGGCATCTGGATAGGATTTTATAATCTGACTGTAGAAGAGATATGGGCCTGAAATTTTTTAAATCCCGCTTATCTCCCTTGTCTTTGTATAGCAATGTAAGCATGCCTTTCCTCATCGACCTAGAAAGATAGTTTTCATTAAAAATACAATTAATAATAGATAAGTATATGGGCCCAAGTTTGGGCCAAAACTTTAAATAAAATTGATAGCTTAACGAATCGAGTCCCGGACTCTTACTAGCAGACGACGCAGTTGATATTGACTGTGTCAACTCATCAAGTGTGATGTTACGCTCGAGATGATTCCTGTCGTCTGCTGTAAGCGTGTGGGTAATTAGATTACACATAGAGTCGATACACTCAATATTGTCATCTTCTTTACTATATAAGGTATTATAAAAATTAAAACATGTATCTATTATATCGGATGAATTTGAAACAATATTTCCGTTATTATTAATTAGTTCCTTAATACAATTCTTATTTTGCCTTTGCTTTTCCATGTTTAAAAAATATGAAGTATTCTTATCTCCTTCAGTAGCATTTTGTATCTTACTTCTTAATATCGCACCAGAACAAATATTTTCTTCAAACTTATTTAATTCAGTTTCTAAATCATAAATAATATTGTAGTTATAATTAAGACCTTTGGCTAATCTTGCATATTCGGTTTCCAACTTCTTTTGTAATTTATAAAATGTAGCCTTTTCTTCTCGTTTGAGTTTTATGGAATAATCTTGAGATGTTTTTTTAAACTTATACTTTACATTATCCCACCATATCAGTGGTTCTGTAACATATAATTCATTCTTAATTTCTTCATCTATAATCTTATTAATAAGAGTACAATACGTATTATCATATAATAATTTATTATTCAATATATAAGGGGCCTGGCCTCTATCTACATCAGACAGGTCAAATAATAAATATACAATATTATGATCTGAAAATTTACTTGTATGTATATAACAATGTGAACAATGATTGACAAGAGATTTACTGATTAAAATATGATCAATTCTACTTAGTTTATACTCATTTCTAACTAATAATTTACGAGTGAACTGGCGTTTATCGGGATTTTTGAGTCTGAAAATGTCGCATAAATTGTATCTAATAACAAAATTATTAAGCGCTAAGCTGCTAGATTTAATAGTTGTCATGCCGTTTGCACGGTCTAAAAAATGGTTAAACACCTCATTATAATCACCAGCAATAATATTATATCTATTAACATCTAAATAAACATTAAAATCATTTAAAAATACAATACGTTCAGAAGAAACATTAGATAGATATAATGAAAATATAGACACGTCTTTATTATCAATTTGACAATCCACTCTAATAAGTCGACCATCATTATCACTTTTAGATGTAATAATGGAATTAGAAAAGTTATTTTTAAGTAAAACTGCAACGCCTCTACGGCTATTATTATAATTACTGGTAAACATTGGCCCATCCCATAGGTTATTGATTTTAGACATGTATTCATTATCCCAAAAGGTTTCTTGGAGACATAAAATGTCAATATAATTATGTTTAAAAAAAGAAATTATGTTTTTAAATTTGTTTTGGTCACGGAGACCATTGCAGTTTAAAGTTATTAGCTTAATAGGCATTGAAATTAATGGAAATAGTTGAAACTTGAAAAACAAACTAAAAAGTTTAAATAATGACAATATATAATCCACAAAGAAAACACTTTAAGCAATGATACCGTTATATTCCGTAAGGCAACGCGTAAAGTACACACTAAGAAAAACACTGTAGAGTAATATGTTGATATAATGAACTTAAATTCTTCGTTCTCGAATCACTGGCGACTTTCCTTGTTGTTCTTTTAGTTCTTGACTGGTCACAGAGGGTAATCTTTTGTTAGGGCTGGAGGATTTAAAAAAAGCGTCATAACGTTCGTTTCGTTGTTTAGTTAGTTGTTCAAGTCTCATTCTAGATGCAGGTTTATCTATTAAATATTTTCGATTAAATTGGTTTCTCATTCGTTTGTTGTAGTCATATACGTATTTATTTTGTCGCCATTCATAATCATCCGTTTCGTCATGTTGATCCATTTCTACTTGTTCGTCTTCATTTGTAAACACCTCAGTTTCTGACATCTTTTCAATCGATACATTACTCGCACCTTTTTCTGTTTGATTTTCACTCACTTCTGTAGTTACACCTATCTCTATTTCTTCTATATTTTCACTGTCAACTTTGTCCTTGTTCGCGTCTTCGTTCACTTCGGGTTCTATTATTGTTGTTTTAGCGCGCGTCTCGTCGATTGTTTCTTTTTCGCATACACAAGTAAATTGACCACATTTTTCGCACTCTATTGCTTCACATGTACGTCGCGTATGTCCAGACATATTACATCTGTAGCACACATAATCAGGGCAGTTTTTAACTTCATGTCCAGATTTCAAACAATTAAAGCATACACGGGATTGGTCGTCGTGTTTCACATAGAAGGATCTGCCGTCAAACCTCGTAGCGTATGGAAGACTAGCAACCTCAGGGGGGAATTTAACTCTCACATAACGTGTACCATCAGCTATATTTCTGTCCCCGTGTTTATAATAACGTTCTCGTATGTCACTCACAGGAGTGACTTTCCATGCCGCCAGCTTCTCATAAATCTCCTCGTCCGAAATGTAGTGGGGTATATTCATAAACGACACAACAATAATCCTAAATCCAACATAGCTCACCTCTAATTGCTTATCGTCTATGCATAGTCCTTCTTCTATCAAAGTAGTAAGTTGTTCCACTGTATTAAGAGTCACTTCGTAATATCCATGCATTGGCACACAAGCTGAAACTGTATCAAGCCCACTAACTTTTTTCAATCTCGTCAATAAGTAATCCAACATTGAGACGAATATCTGACACTACTTTCACTGTACTTTCCTTTATTCGTCGATAACTTGATCGTTTAGTATCCTTCTCCGTAGACATAATGTCTGGATCACATATCTATTACTCCATCAACTAATAAATACTCGATACACTTGATAAATCGCTAAACACACGCGAGCTCTCGCAGCACACGTCCTCACTGATCCGTAGTCAGACGCGTTATGAACAGCCGAACGCGCTAACCGATTGCGCCACAGAGACAACTACTAACACCAGAAATTAGCGCCAATTGGGGCGGTAGGTTTGTATCCTCCTAAACACGAAGGGAACCGGGCCCAACTATCCCCTGTCTCCTAAAAAGGTCCATAAAGGTAAAAGTTCGTTCATAGTGGAAACACACGCCGTGTTTTCGTTGGTAATGCCGAAACCCGGGATCGAACCAGGGACCTTTAGATCTTCAGTCTAACGCTCTCCCAACTGAGCTATTTCGGCACATTTCTACCCCAATGTTCCTCGCTATTACGCCCCCCCCCTCCCCAGGTTTTCTGTTTGACGAAAAATAATATCTAGTGTCTAGTCACGGAGGCGTCTCGTGTACTGAAACATCAAAAGAAATGTAAGTTTGGGGATGTAGCTCAGTGGTAGAGCGTTTGCTTCGCATGTGAAAGGCCCCGGGTTCAATCCCCGGCATCTCCAAAGGCTTGCATTAGCTAAGTTTTTTGCAGCATTAAAACAGCAGGACACATTTGACTTACGTCAGCTGCGATGGCCGAGTGGTTAAGGCGTTGGACTTGAAATCCAATGGGTTCTACCCGCGTAGGTTCGAATCCTGCTCGCAGCGAAAAAGCTTTTGTTCTCAATTGTTCTGACGAAATTTGGTCGGACATATTCCTTTTGCCATCGCTATAAATTGACGTTGCCGCTACGCACTAGACGGTGAGACATGTAATAGCAATTGTATTGGGGATGTAGCTCAGTGGTAGAGCGTTCGCTTTGCATGTGAAAGGCCCCGGGTTCGATACCCGGCATCTCCATGATATACTTTTTGACGTGTATAATATCCACCAAGTATTTGCATTGTTGCGATTGTTTCGTCAACCCCATTAATCGTCTCCGATATGGTCTAGCGGTTAGGATTCCTGGCTTTCACCCAGGCGGCCCGGGTTCGACTCCCGGTGTCGGAACAATGTTTTTTGCGATATTGATTTCATTTTTTATCCATCACACGAAAATCTTTGAATATCGCTTGCGATGTGTGGTTTATAACGGGCCCGGTTAGCTCGGTCGGTAGAGCATCAGACTTTTAATCTGAGGGTCAAGGGTTCGAGTCCCTTATCGGGCTGTCTAGCTTTTTGCGTTGTTTCACTCATTTTAGCTAGAGTTAGGGTTATTAGGGTTAAATGATTTTCTGCAATTATCATTTACGCTAAAAACACACTTCCCAAGCGGGGAATCGAACCCCGGCCGCCGCGGTGAGAGCGCGGAATCCTAACCACTAGACCACTTGGGATGGTGGAAGCCATTATACGTCGTCGATTATGTGGCATCACGGCCTATTGTGGGAGTAAAATTAATCAACTTTGAATTTCACTCTCGACATACACATCAGCAGAGTGGCGCAGTGGAAGCGTGCTGGGCCCATAACCCAGAGGTCCGTGGATCGAAACCACGCTCTGATGGAGGGGAGTGGTTATCAGCAGGATGGCGATGACGTGCTCGTAAGAGCTCGGATACAAATCCAGCTACATCGAGTTTACAAACATACATTGGCCTATTAATTTAGGACTAGGTTGTTTGTTAATTATCACAGTAGAGCTCGATTACAATATTTACCACACAAATAGCGAATTTAGTGGATTATTGACCATTTGAAAAATCCATCTTCCCTAAAGAAGAAGGAGCCATATTTCAATATGGCCTCCGAGCTGACCAAACAACAAAGGGAGATAAAAAGAAGCCAGTCAATCAAGAACTGCACGATTAGACTACATGTAGGCGATACAAGAAAGATAACGGCAGCCGATCTAATTGAACTAATAGAAGTAAATACCACACATGAAGACGTAGTTAAAGCTTGTGTCCCTCGAGGGAATAATAGATACGAACTAACAGTTTCAAATGAAGAAATAGCACAAACTATTCTAAATACAGAAATTAAAATCAACAATGAAATAATTGACTCCAGCTTTGTGTCCAACAGATTAAAAATAGTGAGTATCCTTAATCTACCATATTACATCGAAGATTTTATCATCGTAGAAAAATTAGCCAAATGGAATGTTAAGATAGAAGGACAGATACGTGAGAGAATCGACAGAAAAAGTGGATACCCGGACGGTACCAGAATAATGAAAGTGTCCTTCCCCCCAGGGGTAAGTTCACTCCCCTTCTCCGTAGGTTTTAAAACCATAGAAGGCTACGAATACTTCCCGTTAAGGCATGACGACCAAGACAAGGTATGTTTCTATTGTCTTTCTAATAACCACCTAAAGATAGACTGTCCCAATTACAGATGTAACCGTTGCAGTATGGCAGGGCATGAATATCGAAACTGCAACACACGAACTTGCATGTCTTGCGAAAAATTTACAACCCTTTGTATATGCACACCAACCGCTCCAACAAAAGCAGAGATGGAAAATAAAAAACGAATCCGTAACAGATCCTCCTCCCCCAACTCTCCATCTAATGACTCAAAACGCACCAAGGCTGACCAGCATAACAATGGGTTAACTTCGGGCGAGTCAGATGACACTTTGAACGTTAGTTTAGACAGTGAGACAGAGAGGCTAGCTTCGGGTGACTTCCCAAAACCGATGACCTTAGATAGTGAGACATCAGAGATAAGGCAAGATTCGGGCGGTACGATTCATCTAATAGAAAGTCAGGTTTGTAGGCAAGATTCGAGCGGGGAAATGGTAGACACGCCCAATCTTCAACCGGGGAGCCACGATGGTTCAACAAACGACACCCAAATATCAGAGAGCCCACATTCTGAAACTATTCAGTCAGTCTCTTTACATAAAGACGGTTTGACAACACATGTAACAAACGAACTAGACGACAAAACAACAACGACGGGAAAGAATAAAGAAGATAGACAGGATGAGGAAAAAACAGCGGGATACACAACAGTAGAAAGAAGACGACGGATAAAGATATTACCCAACATAAACAACATAAACAAAGAAAGATCGAGATCGAGATCTAGATCGAATACAAGAAAAACAGACACTAAACTCTAAAAATGTATAATATAGCTACTTATAACGTAAATAAACTCCGAAATCTCAATAAAATAGATCTAGTGTTCAAACAGTTAAACTTACTTAATACATCGATCACATGTCTCCAAGAGACCTACTGGGATGAAGATCTTATTCGAATAGTGTCGAAAAAATGGAATGGTACAGTGTTACATAATAACTTTAATAACAATAACAATAGTAATAGCCGCGGAACAGCTATCCTTATCACGAATACTTTTCTAACTCAAATTTCAATTGACAACATCAAGAAAGACAGTGAAGGTCGAATCCTTAGCGTAAAATTTACGCACAATCAACATGAGCAGAAAATAAACGTTATTAGTATATATGCGCCCAACAACGACAGTGACCGCGCCAACTTCTATTCATCATTATATAATTATGTCGATCATGATTATGAAACTATTATATGCGGAGACTTCAACGAAATCATGGATCCGGTATTGGATCAAGCCGTAGGCATGAATACCTTTTGTCCGAGGACTGTACTAAAGCTTCACGCTTTTCTTGAATTCGCGACATTGATAGACTTATGGCGAGACAGAAACCCAGACAAAAGGGAATTCACCAGACGGCAGTACGTTAATGGTTGTTTAAAACAATCCCGAATAGACCACTATTTTGTAAGTAGAAAGTTATTAGAGTACATAGTAAGTTGTTATTTTAAGCATTTTTCCTATAGTGATCACGATTTATTACTTTTAAAATTAGAATTTGGGTGTCGAGAAAAGGGTCCAGGACTTTTCATTCATAACAATACTCACCTTAAAGATGTTAATTATGTACAATCAATTGAAAAATTGATTATTAGTAGCAAAGACTGTCCTCTCTACGAAAATGAAATAGCGATATGGTGGGACAACCTAAAGTACAAACTGAAAAGTTTCGCTAAAGATTACGGTCAATCGAAACACAGAAATGAATTCTTAAAACAAATTAATTTAGAAAAAGAGTTAAAGAGAGAGTACAGTAAATTGTCTAAAAATCAAAATCTCGATCAATGTAAGCTAAAGGAATTAGAAATAGAATTAGAAGATATTAATAGATATAAATGTGAGGGCGCTATCTTACGATCTAAGAGTAAGGTAACGCTTGATTCTGACAGAAACACACAGTTCTTTTTAGGTCTGGAAAAGTCAAAACAAAACAAACAAATTATCCATAGTCTAATTAACGAAAATGGAAAGACTGTCTATGATACTAAAGATATATTAGAAACACAGGCATCCTTTTACGCAAAACTCTATCAAAAAGAAGAGATATGTACGGAAAAACAAAATACATTATTAAAGCTTATCAACGTCAAACTATCAGAAAACGAAAAAGAACTGTGTGAGGCTGATTTTACGCTAAATGAATTTACAAATGCATTAAATGTAATGAAACGAAATAGGTCTCCAGGCCTAGATGGTCTAACCGTCGAGTTTTATTTATGTTTCTGGAAAATCATTGGCCCCATACTACTAAAAGTGGTAAATAAATTAAACATACAGGGAGAACTCACCAGATCAATGCGGAGTGGAGTTATCTCACTGTTCTTCAAAAATAAAGGCGATAAAGAAGACCTAAAAAATTGGAGGCCAATTACGTTGCTTAACGTTGACTACAAGCTGATCTCCAAAGTATTAGCAACCAGACTAAAATCTGTAATTGGAAACTTAATATCCAAAGATCAATCTTGTAGTATACCCGGAAGGGATATTCTTAACAACATAGGCTCCATAAGAGACGTGATCGATATCATATTAGAACGAGATGATACAGCATTTATTGTCAAATTAGACCAAATGAAAGCCTTCGATATGGTGTCACATGAGTATCTATATAACATATTAGAAAAATTTGGTTTTGGTATGAGATTTATCAATAATATAAAATTATTATACAAAAATATACGAAGCTGTTCAAAATCAAATGGACATCTGTCCAAAATGTTCGAGGTAAGTCGGTCCGTCCGCCAAGGATGTCCGATATCAGGCCTCCTTTATGTTTTATGCGCCGAACCCTTATCTCTACTCCTTAAATCGAATTCTCGCATACGAGGTATCGACATCAATGGCATGACTTCACTGATCTATCAACACGCCGATGATACCTCAATTACCGTTCCGAACACAACTTCAGTAACAGAAATCTTCTCTTGTGTTGAAATATACTCATGTGGCACCGGAGCCAAAATAAACAAAAGCAAATCGGAAGTACTAGTAATATCCAATTCGAAACGACAAGTCAATCTAAAATGCAATGCATCAATCAAATATGACGCCATAGAAATACTAGGTATTTTTCTAGGTCCAGATAAAGTTCTTTGTGAAGAAAAAAACTTCAAAAACAAATTGACTAAAATTAAACAGCTGCTAGGACTATGGACTAAAAGACAACTTACTTTACAAGGAAAAGCCTTGGTCATTCAATCACTTATAGTATCTAAGATACTATACACATTATCAATCTGTCCAGTTCCTAGCTGGTTTATTCAGGAGTTCTCAAGTACTATCAATAGATTCCTATGGAGCAATAAGCCACCCAAGATTAAACACTCTACAGTGATAGGTACCTTTCAAGATGGCGGATTAAATCTCCCAGACATCTCTTTAAAGATAGCAGCCCTACGGCTGAATATGGTTAGAAAATATTTTGATACAAATATATCATGTATATGGAAGGAATGTATGACACTTTTTCTAAAACGTTATAAAGGCATGAATTTGAGCCATAATGTCTTCCATATAATACTAGATCTTAAATTTGTTAAGTTATTACCTCCATTTTATCAAGAAATCCTAGAAGCATGGTATACATTCCCAGGTAACCAGTTAATAGAACCCGAAAA
>OU795041.1:26557452-26559952 GCA_917208275.1 Patella pellucida
CAAAACAACAACGACGGGAAAGAATAAAGAAGATAGACAGGATGAGGAAAAAACAGCGGGATACACAACAGTAGAAAGAAGACGACGGTTAAAGATATTACCCAACATAAACAACATAAACAAAGAAAGATCGAGATCGAGATCTAGATCGAATACAAGAAAAACAGACACTAAACTCTAAAAATGTATAATATAGCTACTTATAACGTAAATAAACTCCGAAATCTCAATAAAATAGATCTAGTGTTCAAACAGTTAAACTTACTTAATACATCGATCACATGTCTCCAAGAGACCTACTGGGATGAAGATCTTATTCGAATAGTGTCGAAAAAATGGAATGGTACAGTGTTACATAATAACTTTAATAACAATAACAATAGTAATAGCCGCGGAACAGCTATCCTTATCACGAATACTTTTCTAACTCAAATTTCAATTGACAACATCAAGAAAGACAGTGAAGGTCGAATCCTTAGCGTAAAATTTACGCACAATCAACATGAGCAGAAAATAAACGTTATTAGTATATATGCGCCCAACAACGACAGTGACCGCGCCAACTTCTATTCATCATTATATAATTATGTCGATCATGATTATGAAACTATTATATGCGGAGACTTCAACGAAATCATGGATCCGGTATTGGATCAAGCCGTAGGCATGAATACCTTTTGTCCGAGGACTGTACTAAAGCTTCACGCTTTTCTTGAATTCGCGACATTGATAGACTTATGGCGAGACAGAAACCCAGACAAAAGGGAATTCACCAGACGGCAGTACGTTAATGGTTGTTTAAAACAATCCCGAATAGACCACTATTTTGTAAGTAGAAAGTTATTAGAGTACATAGTAAGTTGTTATTTTAAGCATTTTTCCTATAGTGATCACGATTTATTACTTTTAAAATTAGAATTTGGGTGTCGAGAAAAGGGTCCAGGACTTTTCATTCATAACAATACTCACCTTAAAGATGTTAATTATGTACAATCAATTGAAAAATTGATTATTAGTAGCAAAGACTGTCCTCTCTACGAAAATGAAATAGCGATATGGTGGGACAACCTAAAGTACAAACTGAAAAGTTTCGCTAAAGATTACGGTCAATCGAAACACAGAAATGAATTCTTAAAACAAATTAATTTAGAAAAAGAGTTAAAGAGAGAGTACAGTAAATTGTCTAAAAATCAAAATCTCGATCAATGTAAGCTAAAGGAATTAGAAATAGAATTAGAAGATATTAATAGATATAAATGTGAGGGCGCTATCTTACGATCTAAGAGTAAGGTAACGCTTGATTCTGACAGAAACACACAGTTCTTTTTAGGTCTGGAAAAGTCAAAACAAAACAAACAAATTATCCATAGTCTAATTAACGAAAATGGAAAGACTGTCTATGATACTAAAGATATATTAGAAACACAGGCATCCTTTTACGCAAAACTCTATCAAAAAGAAGAGATATGTACGGAAAAACAAAATACATTATTAAAGCTTATCAACGTCAAACTATCAGAAAACGAAAAAGAACTGTGTGAGGCTGATTTTACGCTAAATGAATTTACAAATGCATTAAATGTAATGAAACGAAATAGGTCTCCAGGCCTAGATGGTCTAACCGTCGAGTTTTATTTATGTTTCTGGAAAATCATTGGCCCCATACTACTAAAAGTGGTAAATAAATTAAACATACAGGGAGAACTCACCAGATCAATGCGGAGTGGAGTTATCTCACTGTTCTTCAAAAATAAAGGCGATAAAGAAGACCTAAAAAATTGGAGGCCAATTACGTTGCTTAACGTTGACTACAAGCTGATCTCCAAAGTATTAGCAACCAGACTAAAATCTGTAATTGGAAACTTAATATCCAAAGATCAATCTTGTAGTATACCCGGAAGGGATATTCTTAACAACATAGGCTCCATAAGAGACGTGATCGATATCATATTAGAACGAGATGATACAGCATTTATTGTCAAATTAGACCAAATGAAAGCCTTCGATATGGTGTCACATGAGTATCTATATAACATATTAGAAAAATTTGGTTTTGGTATGAGATTTATCAATAATATAAAATTATTATACAAAAATATACGAAGCTGTTCAAAATCAAATGGACATCTGTCCAAAATGTTCGAGGTAAGTCGGTCCGTCCGCCAAGGATGTCCGATATCAGGCCTCCTTTATGTTTTATGCGCCGAACCCTTATCTCTACTCCTTAAATCGAATTCTCGCATACGAGGTATCGACATCAATGGCATGACTTCACTGATCTATCAACACGCCGATGATACCTCAATTACCGTTCCGAACACAACTTCAGTAACAGAAATCTTCTCTTGTGTTGAAATATACTCATGTGGCACCGGAGCCAAAATAAACAAAAGCAAATCGGAAGTACTAGTAATATCCAATTCGAAACGACAAGTCAATCTAAAATGCAATGCATCAATCAAATATGACGCCATAGAAATACTAGGTATTTTTCTAGGTC
>OU795041.1:26569952-26574952 GCA_917208275.1 Patella pellucida
AGGCTTGCATTAGCTAAGTTTTTTGCAGCATTAAAACAGCAGGACACATTTGACTTACGTCAGCTGCGATGGCCGAGTGGTTAAGGCGTTGGACTTGAAATCCAATGGGTTCTACCCGCGTAGGTTCGAATCCTGCTCGCAGCGAAAAAGCTTTTGTTCTCAATTGTTCTGACGAAATTTGGTCGGACATATTCCTTTTGCCATCGCTATAAATTGACGTTGCCGCTACGCACTAGACGGTGAGACATGTAATAGCAATTGTATTGGGGATGTAGCTCAGTGGTAGAGCGTCTTGTCACCGAGGTGAGCAGACGTGTTTTCGAGATGTGTGGTCGGTGAAGCTACGCTTCACTGACTCTTATACAAGTTCTGTCAGGTACAGCCTTTAAAATGTGTAGTAAAATGTCGGAGGAGTATTATAAGAATGTGAAGAACTGTACTGTGAAATTTAGTTTCGATGAGAGGATTAATTTGAATAATTTGATAGAAGCTATAGAAGAAACTGTTGGATACAATACTGTCGAGACTGTTGTGCCTATGAACGGAGTTTATGAAATAAGTGTTAGCAATGTGGATTACTGTAAGATTATTGCAAAAGAAGGAATTATGTTTGATAACAAACGTGTTTACGGATCTACGGTAGGTAGCAAGATTATGGTTGTTTCTTTTATGAATATTCCTGCATATATTTCTGACGATGAAATTCTAGAAAAACTCTTTTTATGGAAAGTCGAAGCGTTAGGTGAAATTAAGAAACGATATTTCCCACACGGTGAGCGACAGATACCAGACGGAACAAGATATGTTCGTGTTAAATTCCCACCTGGAATAGACAGCCTCCCCTACGCGACAAAATTTGATGGAAGATCTTTCATTGTTAAACATAATGACCAATCCAAAGTATGTTATAAATGTCTCAAAAGTGACCACGAAATCAGAAACTGCCCAGAATTTGTATGTTTTAGATGTGATAGACAGGGTCATAATCAAAGAAACTGCGTTGAAAATATATGTAAAACCTGTGACTTTTTTGAATATAAATGTGTGTGCATATTAGACAATGGCGAAAGAGTTAATGTGCAGTCAAGCGAGGATGTTAGTGACAATGTTGATTCAAACGCTGGAATAGAGATCACATCGACTGACCAATGTTGTGATAAGCCGACGATTGAAGTGGAACACGATACAATGGAAGTAAATCAAGCAGACGATAATCCTAATGAACATATTGAAGATATAAACTTAAACATTAATACTAATTTAGAACACAGTGATGAAGTTATAAATACAAATTGTGACAATAAAGTAAAAGATAGTAAGGAAGTAAATGAGTCTATTGATAATAATAAAAGCGTAAACGAAACACGATATGAAGCTGAGGGAGAGCAGGATAGAAGTGTCAACAGTGCGTGGTTTAACGTCAAGTACGATAAAAACAACTCGAAACTGCGATATAAGTCTCAGACGAACACAATAAAACCTGCCGTTAAGACCGTGGAGGAACTTGCAAGGAATAGAAGATTAAGATTAGATAGATATAAAGAGATGGGGGTGGATATTGAAGTGAAGGATAGAACGAATAAGAGGATTTTGTCAACGTCGACAGAAGATCAGCTAGACAAGAAGACTAGGGCTAACAGTACATTTACACCACGTGAATCTGTAATATAACAATGTTCAAACACACCGAATTAATTACATCTAGCAACTTACAAGTGTTTTATATATCAGCTGTTTGGATTAATATGATAAACATGTGCATTATTCTTAAAATATACAAATGGATTATATTCATACGTAACAGGTTTATTCGTATTGTGAATTGGATTATATATAGTGTTAATTGGATTTTATTTATTGTGTGCCTTTTTAGATTAAAGCGGAATATAATTGGATTTATGTGTGTTTCTGTGTGCCACAAAAGGATTATATTCATTTGCATACGGATTAATGTGAGCCCGATTATAAACATTTTAAAGTGGTGTTTGTGTATATTCTGTACATCTTGGATTTATATGGATGATTATTGGCTATTATATTGGATGGATTATTATTTGTTTTTATGTTGGATAATCTATAACATCGAGGTAAAGTTGTATTTATTAATATTTTAAAAACAATACTTTCAATAAAATGCCTAGTATTATCTCTTGGAATGTCAACGGTTTACGTGCCTTGTCAAAGGTGGAAAGTGTGTTTGCTTATATAAAACAGTTAGGTACAGATATAGCATGTATTCAAGAGACATTCTGGGACGATAATATTATGAACGATATTGAAAAGTACTGGGACGGACCTATAATATATAACAATAATTCTGATATGAACAGACGTGGTGTGGCTGTTTTATTTAAGAATAATTTAAAAAATTGTATTAAGAATGTTTTTAAAAATGATAATGGTAGAATTTTAAAAATTAATTTGTCAATAGATAATAAAGACATTTCAGTATTTTCTATATATGCCCCAAACATTGATAAGGAAAGGATCGATTATTTCATTGAACTAGAAGGTTATATTGATAAAGATGCAAATAATGTTATTTGTGGAGATTTCAATGAAATAATCGACCCTTTCCTTGATCGATGTAAAGGAATGTACACAAATAAATATTCATCATCAATGTTAAATTCAATATTAATTAATAATAATTTATCTGACAGTTTCCGATATAAGCACCCCAATAAGATCCAGTATACTCGACGGACGACGATCCAACATACACTTCGCATGAGTCGCATTGACCTTATTTTAATCAGCCGACGACTGAAAGCCAACACCTTACATGTTTTTATAACTCACACGCGATTATCCGATCACAGTATTATAACGGTAACACTCGATTTTACAGAGTGCGAGAGAGGCACGGGGTGTTATATCTTAAACAATACTTTACTAGATGATGATTTATTCTGTAATAAAATTAAACATATAATTAATACTGAAATTAAGTCAGAATTATATTTAACTGATACATTAGTGTGGTGGGATAACCTAAAGTATTATTTTAAAGCTACGGCACAGAGATACTCTAAAGAAATTAATAAAAAGAAAAAAGAAAAATTATGGAATTTACAAAATGAAATAACTAATGAATATGCAAGAATTGCCAGAAATAATTGTAATAATTTAGATAAGATTATAGAACTTGAACAGCAGTTAGGCGAATATGAACAGGATATATGCAAGGGTGCGATCTTACGATCTAAATCTCAATATGCCATTGACGGTGAGAGAAACACACAGTACTTTCTCGGCTTAGAAAAACAACGACAAGCTAATAAAAACATCAAGGAGTTAGTAACTTCTAACGGTATATTGATTAACGATCAATGTGACATTATACATGAATGCTCTAATTTTTACAGTAATTTATATAATAATGATGATTCCCCAGATGATATTGATTGTATTAATTCTTTATGTAATTTAATTTCATGTACTATTGATGATAAGGAAAAACAATTATGTGACGCGGAGATTACTCTGGATGAACTTACAAAATGTCTTAAAAACATGCAAAAACGTAAAAGCCCTGGATTAGACGGTCTGACACCGGAATTCTATATAAAGTTTTGGAATTTATTAGGTCCTATTTATTTAAATGTATTAAATTGTATTTATTTAAATAAAATTTTAACTCGCTCTATGCGTAAAGGGATGTTGACAATTATTTTTAAGGAGAAAGGTGATAGACGAGAACTAAAAAATTACAGACCAATTACACTTTTAAATGCTGATTATAAAGTTTTATCTAAATGTCTAGCGTATAGACTAAAGAAAGTAGTTTCATCAATTATTTCACCTGAACAAACATGTGCAGTTCCTGGTCGAAATATATCAGAAAATATAGCAAGTATTAGGGATTTAGTAGATTATGCAGACGAGGAGGATATAGAAGCATTTATTATTAAGATAGACGCGATTAAAGCGTTTGATAGATTATCTCATTTATACTTATTTACAATTTTAAGATATTTCGGTTTTGGGGAGACGTTTATCAATTGGATTAAGATTTTATATACTGATATTTATGATACTGTTAAGTTGAACGGTCACTTATCACCGTATTTTAAATTACTAAGATCAATTAAGCAAGGCTGTCCGCTTAGTTGCTTACTTTATATAATTTCGGCCGAACCTTTAAATATATTAGTTAAGCAATCACCAATTAAAGGAATTAATATCAAATACAGTAATATTACATCTTTATTATTTCAATATGCTGACGATACTAACTTTACTCTATCTGATATTAATTCCGTTAATTCTATTTTTAATGTTTTAAGTGTGTACTTTAAGGCATCGGGTACTATGGTAAATATTGAAAAATCAGAAATATTACCTATAGGTAGAGCTAAACATAAGAATTATAATTATAAAATACCGCTGAAACAGCTTACAGATTGTATAGAAATATTAGGAGTCTATGTTGGTCCAAACAAACAACAGTGTGATATTTTAAACTGGAATGGAAAAATCTCTAAGATAAAAATTATTATTAACATGTGGAAGAAACGTAGATTAACACTACAGGGTAAAATTATCGTTATACGTAGTTTATTGCTTTCAAAATTATGGTATATTGCTAATGTGCTTTCTATACCGCAGTATGTGTCTCGTGAATTGACTAAACTCATATGTGATTTCTTATGGAACGGTAAACCACCCAAAATCCAGTTCAACTCTATAATAGGTAGCAAGAAGGATGGCGGTCTTGGTCTCCCATATATAGATTGTAAATCTCAAGCATTCTGCTTGAAATGGATAAATAAGTATTTTAATAGTGAACATACTGCGGTATGGAAAGCAACCATGTCATACTTTTTAATGAAATATGCAAATCTAGGTTTAACTAAAGATGTTTTCAAAATTTATTATGAGAAGAAATGTATGAATGATCTACCTCAATATTATGTATATATGTTATTAGCATGGGATGATTTGAATAATCATGTGAGACCTAACCCAAAAAATATTGATGATGTAAAATGTCAGCC
>OU795041.1:26649952-26654952 GCA_917208275.1 Patella pellucida
TTTAATCTTACTTATCTTAGTGTCCCAATTTAAACTATTACAAACATTTTGATTCGTTCCTAAAAATACACCCAAAATTTCAATAGCATCAGATACAACTTTAACATCAATAGTATAATCATAATCTAAATATTCGCTTTTTCCAATAGGAAGTAATTCGGACTTAGATGTATTAATTTTGGCTCCAGATGCCGAGGTATATAAATCTAAAATTTTAAAAACAGAATTAACGGAATCTATATTGGATAAAGTTAGATTAGTATCATCGGCATGTTGGTATATGAATGAGACAATATCAGAATTATATATAGGTATTCCTTTTAAAGGAGATTGCTTAAGTAACAAGTTTAAGGGTTCTGCTGTGATAACATATAATATTGCCGATAGAGGGCATCCTTGTCTAACAGATCTCTCTACTTTAAAAAAAGGAGATAAGTGACCATTGCATTTAACAGTACTATATATGTCTGAGTATAAAATCTTGATCCAATTTATAAAATTATCCCCCAACCCAAAGCACTTCAGAACATTAAATAAATATGCATGAGACACTTTATCAAAAGCTTTCTCCATATCTAATTTTAAAATAAACCCTTCAATATCTTCATCATCGGTATAATTAATTAAATCTCTAATAGACGCTACTGTATCTAAAATATTTCTGCCTGGAATAGAGCAAGTCTGTTCAGGGGATATAAAAGTATGTATAATTTTTCTTAATCTAAGAGACAAACATTTGGATAAAATCTTATAATCTGTATTTAAAAGTGTGATAGGTCTGTAATTCTTAAGGTTCCTTCTATCCCCTTTATTTTTGAAAATTAGGGTTAACATTCCTTTACGCATAGAGCGAGACATAGTTTGAGTGTCATATATAAAGTTAAGTACATGTAGATATAAAGGGCCTATAAAATCCCAAAAATTTAAATAGAATTCTGGCGTAAGTGCGTCTAAACCAGGACTTTTATTTTTAGTTAAGCTTTTAAGTGTTATAGATAATTCATCTAAAGTAATACTTTTATCGCAGAAATCTCTGTCTATAGGTAAAATATTATTGGGTATTACTTTAGATAAATCATTTATAGCTTTTAAATTATCATCATCTTTAGCATATAGGTTACTATAAAAGTCAGAACACTCATATAAAATAGAACTAGTATCATTTAAAATATCACCATTATCATTAATCAATTCTTTTATACATTTATTATTTTGTCTCTGTTTTTCTAAACTTAAAAAATACGATGTATTCCTATCGCTTTCTACAGCATGTTGTACTTTTGATCTTAATATGGCTCCTTTACATAAATCATGTTCTATTTGCTCAAGTGAGGTTTCTAGTTCTACTATTGTATCAAAATTTGTGCTGTTTGTTCTTTCTATTCTTGCATATTCCTTAGTTAGTTTGTTTTGTACATCCCAATATAATTCCCTCTCTTTCCTTTTAGTATTTTTCGAATAAAGGCGTGCTGTAGATTTGATTTTATATTTGAGATTATCCCACCATACTAGTGGTTCAGAATTAAAAAGATCTAAAGTACTTTCATTTCTAATAATATTATTTATCTTTTCACAAAATACTATGTCATTTAATAATGTATTGTTAAAAATATAAACACCCGGACCGCGTTCACATTCACTGAAATCAACCGTTATAATAACTTGGCTGTGGTCGGATAGCTTTGTGTGTGTTATATAAACATTGGTGACATAAGCCTTGACATGCCGGCTCACGAGTATGAAGTCTATACGACTCATACGAAGTCTGTTGTTACTGACTGATCGTCTAGTGCTCTGAAATCGGTCCGGGTGCTTAGATCTATAAATATCAGATAGATCGTTATTATAAATAAAGGATTTAAAAGCAGCACTTGAATGCTTATTAGTGTACATGCCTTTGGCCCTATCTAAATACGGGTTTACGACATCATTAAAATCTCCACATATAATATTAAGTCTGTTAGGATCTATATATGCTGGAATATTATTAAAAAAAGCAATTCTATCTTTATCATTATTTGGGGCATAAATGGAAAAGATAGATACGTTTTTATCATTAATGAAAATATCTGCTTTTAAAATCCTACCAGACGAATCCATAACAGTATTTTGGATACATGATTTAATATTATTTTTAAATAAAATAGCCACCCCCCTTCTATGCACGTCTGGATAGTTATTGTATAATATTTTCCCGTTCCATAGAGATTCGACGCTTGTAACAAATATATCATCCCAGAAAGTTTCTTGTAAACATATAATATCATAGTTCATATCATTTAAAAGGTTAAAAACATTACTTATCTTGGTTCTGTCTCGTAAACCGTTTAAATTCCATGAAATTATCTTAAGCATTTTGTAAAAAAAATGTAAGGGGGTATAGGAATAAACAAATATAATTTCAAAATACCTTGAGTCGGTATTAATCCATAGTTAATCTGTAAGGAGAATAAGTTATACTGTAGTTCAGCGGGGATATATATTAATCCAAAGATATAAACATATAAAGTATAAACAATTACATACTCCATCTTGATATGTCCATGAAAGTAGATATCTGGTGTATATTTAATCAATAAAAACAGTCCATGAATGAATAAAACATTATTATCCGTAACAGTCCACATGTTAACACTTGGAAAACAAACTACAACGTTTGAATAATGACAGTATATAATCCACAATGAACACATTTTAAACACTGGTACCGTTATATTCAGGGACACATGGCGTATAATACACACTAAGAAAGACACTATGATGTAATATGTTGTTAATATAATGAAGTTAAATTCTGCGCTCTCGTATCACTGTAGATTTCCCTTCCTTTAAATTCAGATCTTGACTTGACACCGAAGGTAGTCTTTTATTGGGACTGGCTGAGTTAAAGAAAGCGTCATAACGTTCTTGTCGCTGTTTTGTTAATTGTTCGAGTCTCATTTTGGACGCAGGTTTATCTATTAGGTATTTTCTATGAAATTGGTTTTTCAAACGTTTGTTATAGTCATATACGTATTTATTTTGTTTCCATTCATTTTCATTTTTATCCATTTCGTCATGTTGACCTATTTCTACATGATCGTCTTCATTCGTAAACACCTCAACCTCACTCACCTTTTCAACCGAAACATTACTAGCACCTTCTTCTGTCTGATTTTCACTCACATCTGTATTGATATCTATCTCTATCTCTTCTGTATTTACATTGTCAACTTTGTCTTTGTCCTTGTTCGCGTTTTCGCTCACGTTAGAGTCTGATGTTGTCTTAGCGCGCGTCTCGTCGGTTGTATCTTTTTCGCAGACACAATTAAAATGACCACAATTTTCACACTCTATTGCTTCACATGTACGTCTTGTGTGTCCAGAATTGTTACATCTATAGCAAACATAGTCAGGGCAATTTTTTACTTCGTGTCCAGATTTTAAACAATTAAAACAAACTCGAGATTGGTCGTCATGTTTCACGTAAAATGATCTACCATCAAACCTCGTAGCGTAGGGAAGACTAGCTACCTCAGGAGGGAATTTAACCCTAACATAACGTGTTCCATCAGCTATGTTTCTGTCTCCGTGTTTATAAAAACGTTCCCGTATCTCACTTACCGGGGTTACTTTCCAGGCTGTAAGCTTATCATAGATCTCCGAATCCGATATATAATGTGGTATATTCATAAATGAAACAACAATAATTCTGTAACCAACGTAGCTTACCTCTATTTGTTTATCCTCTATACACAGTCCTTCTTCTATCAAATTAGTTAATTGTTCCACTGAATTTAAAGTCACCTCATAATAACCACTCATTGGCACACATGCTGACACTGTATCGAATCCACACACCTTTTCTATTTCATCTATCAGTACTCCAACATTAAGTCGGCTATCTGTAACAACTTTCACAGTACACTCTTTCAGTCGTCGATAACTACCTCGTTTATTGATATCCATTTCTGTTGACATAATGTCTAATTCACATATCTACAAATCCATCAACGATAAACACTTGAATAACTTGTTAGATCGTTAAATACACAAGAGCTCACACACGCACGTCCGCACTGTACGACAGTCGCTGAGCTCTCCTAACAGCCGAACGCGCTAACCGATTGCGCCACAGAGACAACTACTAACACCAGAAATTAGCGCCAATTGGGGCGGTAGGGTTGTATCCTCCTAAACACGAAGGGAACCGGGCCCAACTATCCCCTGTCTCCTAAAAAGGTCCATAAAGGTAAAAGTTCGTTCATAGTGGAAACACACGCCGTGTTTTCGTTGGTAATGCCGAAACCCGGGATCGAACCAGGGACCTTTAGATCTTCAGTCTAACGCTCTCCCAACTGAGCTATTTCGGCACATTTCTACCCCAATGTTCCTCGCTATTACGCCCCCCCTCCCCAGGTTTTCTGTTTGACGAAAAATAATATCTAGTGTCTAGTCACGGAGGCGTCTCGTGTACTGAAACATCAAAAGAAATGTAAGTTTGGGGATGTAGCTCAGTGGTAGAGCGTTTGCTTCGCATGTGAAAGGCCCCGGGTTCAATCCCCGGCATCTCCAAAGGCTTGCATTAGCTAAGTTTTTTGCAGCATTAAAACAGCAGGACACATTTGACTTACGTCAGCTGCGATGGCCGAGTGGTTAAGGCGTTGGACTTGAAATCCAATGGGTTCTACCCGCGTAGGTTCGAATCCTGCTCGCAGCGAAAAAGCTTTTGTTCTCAATTGTTCTGACGAAATTTGGTCGGACATATTCCTTTTGCCATCGCTATAAATTGACGTTGCCGCTACGCACTAGACGGTGAGACATGTAATAGCAATTGTATTGGGGATGTAGCTCAGTGGTAGAGCGTTCGCTTTGCATGTGAAATGCCCCGGGTTCGATACCCGGCATCTCCATGATATACTTTTTGACGTGTATAATATCCACCAAGTATTTGCATTGTTGCGATTGTTTCGTCAACCCCATTAATCGTCTCCGATATGGTCTAGCGGTTAGGATTCCTG
>OU795041.1:26677452-26684952 GCA_917208275.1 Patella pellucida
GAATACCGATTAACTGCCGTGGACTTAGTGCAAGCGAACTTATTGATAAAATAGAGGATATTTGTGGAATTGATTGCGTTAGGGCGTGTGTCCCACGTTTCGACAAGTACGAAGTTACACTGATGGATTCTGTAGATTGCGACTTACTGATTCAAAATGGGATTAATATTGAAGAGGAGATAATTAGATGCTGTTATGTCACAAATAAAATGAAAATAGTGAGTATTATGAATTTACCATATTACATTGAAGACGAGGATATTATAGAAAAATTTGTAAAATGGGGCGTAAAAATTGAAGGAGAGATTAGAGAGAGGGTCGACAGGCTTACCGGGTGTGCAGACGGAACAAGAGTAATGAGTGTAACCTTTCCTCCAGGAATAAGCTCCCTCCCTTTTTCTGTGGGTTTTACTACATTAGAGGGATACGAATACTTTAGACTGAAACACGACGATCAGAACAAGGTATGTTTTAGATGTCTATCGAAAGACCATGTGAAGGCCGACTGTCCTGACCTTAAATGCCGCAAATGCGAACAGACTGGTCATTATGCTAGAAACTGTACTACCCAAATATGCCCGACATGCTATGAATACGTCTGCATATGCAAAGAACCACCGCCCCCGGCAGAAAATGAAACAGACGACGATACCCCCCTTAATACAGAAGAACTAATCGCCACCCCTTCAAACCAAACAGAAGTTACAAATAATAAAGAAGAATCAAATAATACAGTCAATTCAATCCCATCCCCACCCCCATCAAATAGTAAAGATATCGCTACACCCGCAGAATTGATCGAAAACCCTAACAAAACAATTGAAAGCAAAGATACAAATACAAGTTTAATCAGTGAGTCAATAACAAAAGACACTATGTCAACAAAGGCGACTAGAGAATCGAAATCCCCACTAACTAGCGATACTAATCACGGATCTAAACTACCAACACGTAAAGATGCATGGCGAATTAAAGGGAGACAACCCCCTATAAATGCTCCTGACCCCAACACGAAGAAATCAAACAGCGCAGCAAATAAAAGAACACTCTCCCATTCCAGTCCGACTGACCCAAACAAAAAATTAAAAGATCTCGAAGACCATAACGAATCCTTTGTAGACATTAACGCGTACGACATGGAGAGCATCTAAAAATTCACAACACCAAAATGCCGAAACTCTTAACTTTCAACTGCAACGGACTTAAAAATATCTTAAAAATAAATAACCTGTTCGCGCTTTTTTCTTTTTACAAATTCGATATCATCTGTATCCAAGAAACATTCTGGGACGAAGAAACCGTGGCACTATGCAAAAAACTGTGGAACGGACGCATTGTATACAACAACTACAATAACAATAGGCGCGGTGTTGCGATATTTTTTAATGATAAACTCAAAAACTGTGTTAAAAATGTTTGGAAAGATAAAGGAGGCAGAATCTTGAAAGTCGAAACTGAAATTTGTGGTCAAACCATATTCATCTTAAATATTTATGCACCAAACGAATATAGAGAGAGAATTGTCTTTTTTAATGATTTAAGTTCTAATTATATTAATGATACATGTAATAATATCATTTCAGGTGATTTTAATGATGTTTTAGATAAAACCCTAGATAGATGTAAATATATGCAAACTATTCATAGTTCATCCACAGCTTTTAATGATTTTGTAGTAAGAAATAATCTAATAGACATTTATAGATATACACACCCTACAAAAAGAGCATTTACCCGCATTCAGAAGAGAGACAACTCTATTAAAATGAGTCGTATCGATTATATTTTTTATAGTTCATCCATAGTTAATTACTCCCAGCATAATTTTATTCAAAATAACAACTTTTCTGACCATAACTTCGTATGTAGTATTTTTAATTTTGACACGAGCGAAAGAGGCCCTGGACTCTGGATTCTCAACAATACCCTGTTACAAGACTCGATATATAATAACATAATCAAAGACCTCATTATTGATAAACTTAACTGCCCTTTATATCATTCAGACCCCCTCCTGTGGTGGGATAATTTAAAATATTTTATTAAAAAAAAATCTATTATATTTTCTAGAAAGAAATCTGAAAAAGAAAAATCAGAATACTGGAAACTACAGAACACTCTTGCTAAATTGCAAGATAAACTGTCAAGGGGTCTAAATGTTGATTTCAATGTAATTCAAGACTTAGAAAGTAAGATTCATACATACGATTCAACTAAGTGCCAGGGTGCAATATTACGATCGAAGTCACGTGATGCGCTCGAAACAGACAGATGTACGTCTTACTTTCTAAGTCTTGAAAAGAAAAATCAAGATAATAATTATATTTCATCTCTTTTTGACTCTTCTGACAATATTATAACAGATTCGTGCGATATTTTATCCCTATGTAAAGACTTCTATACTGACTTATACACTACGCCAGTAGCAGACGACTATTTAGTAGAGCAGCAGACGACAGTGAGTGACCTAGTTAACACACGGCTCACTGACACAGAACGCGTTAAGTGCGACAGTGATATTACCCCCCATGAAGCCTTTAATGCATTAAAGGGAATGAAGAAAAAAAAGTCTCCTGGTTCTGACGGGTTAACTGTAGAATTTTATTTAAATTTTTGGGAATTATTATCCCCCATTTTTATGTATATTCTTAATTCAATAATTAAGTCTAATTCATTACCTAGATCAATGCGCTGTGGTGTTATTAGTCTATTTTTTAAGAACAAGGGTGATAAAAGGCTTTTAAAAAATTATAGACCCATAACTCTTTTAAATACTGATTATAAAATTTATGCCAGATTATTATCCCTTAGATTAAATTCAGTACTTAGTAATATAATATCACCAGAACAATCTTGTATTCCTGGTAGAGATATAGCCAACAACATTGCTTCTATTAGAGATGTAATTGAATATGCTAATATTTCAAACTCTCCAGCATATATTCTACGCCTGGACGCACTTAAAGCGTTTGACCGCTTACTACACAGCTATATCTTTCATATTTTATCTAGTTTTAATTTTGGCGTGAACTTTATTTCACATTTAAAAATATTATATGGTGATATGCGTAGCTGTGTCAAGGTAAATGGGCACATATCAACTTATTTCCCATTGACACGAGGGACGAGACAGGGCTGCCCCATCAGTGCCTCTATATATGCCCTAGCGGCTCAACCGGTTAATGTAATTATAAAATCTGCCTATTGTATTAAAGGTATCACTATCCCATATAGCCCCACCCCCGCCATTATATTTCAACATGCTGATGACATCACACTGACATTAGCCAACACAGAGTCTATTATTAATACCTTTAAAGAACTTAAAATTTACTGCAACGCGTCTGGCGCAAAATTCAACGAAGAAAAATCAGAATTACTTCCTATTGGTTCAGTCAAATATACCACTGTCAGTCTACCTATTAACCTAAATGTAGTTCATGATTGTACTGAAATCCTTGGTGTTTTTTTAGGTCCTAATAAGGAATTATGTAATAAATATAACTGGGACAATAGAATCAGGAGTATCAAAAACATCTTAAATATGTGGCACCAGCGACATTTATCTACAATTGGTAAATCTATTGTTATTAATACACTATGTGTTTCTAAATTATGGTATGTGTTGAGAGTTGTTGATATTCCTGATCCTATTGTCCATGACCTTCATAATTGCTTTAAGAAATTTTTATGGTCAGACAAAAATGTTTTAATTAAATCATCTACTGTAATAGGTTCTTTTAAACAAGGTGGCTTAAACATTCCCAATATATTATATAGACAGTACGCTTTTAGGCTAGTATGGCTAAAAAAGTATCTCGACCCAAATTTTCAGTTTATTTGGAAATATTTGATGACCCATTTCCTAAATACATATCTCAATTTACAACTAGATATTGAAGTTTTCTTCATTAATACTGCCAAGTCTGGATTTAGGAGCATACCACCATTTTATAGCAGCTTATTAATAGCCTGGGATACCATAAATAGTAAAACTAGAATTAGACCGGTTATATATAATGAAATAATGCACCAACCATTGTTTCACAATCCTTTTATTCTTCATAATGACAATATTTTATATTTTAAACTATTTATTGATTGTAATATAACCACAATTGCAGATATATGCTTTTGTGTCATTCCAGGATTACTTCCCTTTAGTCATATTATTGATATATTTGAATGTAATGATATTGATGTTATTCCCTCTACAATAGAAAAACACTATAATATTATTTGTAACTCTCTCCCACCTGACTGGCGAGAAACTATATGCACTGAGAGCCATGTTATTACTAAGCCTCTTAACTTAAGATTCAAATCTGATGATAAAACCATTAATGTAAACAGCTGTACATCTAGAATCTTTTACAATTATTTAAGAAATATTATATTTCAAACTGCTACTTCGGTTAAATTTTGGAACGATTTTAATTTTGATATTAATTGGAATTATGTATGGTCAGCTACTTTTAATCAACTGAAAAGTACTGATAGTATTAATAATGACTTTAATATAGCCCATAATATTATTTTTACCAATGAGAAATTATGTAAGTACAATATGATTGATCAACCTTATTGTAAATCATGTAATGTTAACTCTGTTGAAAACATGGAACATCTTTTATTTACCTGCCCAGATATCCAAACTCTTATTAATGGTATAAGATCTATCCTTACTGATTTTAATCCTGACGGATTTAGTCGTCTTGATCTCATGAAATGGATTTTATTTAGCTATAAATTGTCTCCTAGTAAAAAAATTAATACTATTTTAAATATTATATTATCATGTGTCCGCCTAGCTATTGTCAAACGTAGAAATCTCTGTGTTAAAAAAAACATAAAGGTAGATGCTGTAGAATTGTTTAAAAAGCTTCTACAAAACCATGTTGAACATTTGTATTACCATTATCAAGAATCAGAATTCAAAAAATTCCTACACTACCCTCCATATATAGACGTCATTAATGATAAACCTGTTATATACCTAAATATGTGAACATTTAATAGGATGAATTATTGAAATGGAGGAATTAACCTTGTGTTAATCCCGACACGACCTAGTATTAAGGACAGCCCACTTATCTCTCGCTTTAACAGGAATTTTATCCCTCAAGGGCACTTTTCTCTTTTTTTTCGACCTGAAAAGGCCCAACAAAAGGGATCGATATGCAAAGTACCTATTAATAAACTACATAATAATTGTCAACCTTAATTCCATATAAAATTTCGAAAATTCTTTAGATTCGATTGATTTAACATCCCTTTAATAAGTCAAAAACTCGAAAAACATTTCTATTTAACAATGTCATTGCATGAATACTCCAGCACTACCCTCGAGCACCTCTTCCGACGGACTTCTAACCAATTAACATATTGTCAAATTAATATAATAAGGTCAACACCTTCAAACACTCCTAATTAAAATATTTTTACTCCAAGATCGAAAAATGTATTTAGGTGAATGCTCGATTATTCAAGAATACCCTCAAATCCCTTCTTACACCTTATCCGAAGAACTTCGAACCCACCCATTAACTTCAACTTAATATAGAACAACTCTACTTTGCTTAAGAAATAATTTTAGATATAAAAGAACCCAAAAGTTAATCGTCAAAATAGAAATCACAAAAAAAAAAAAACCCCACTCAATTCACTATATAACATCTAAATCTACTAAATTAGATACTCTGAAATAACTGACAACTTAAATCACTTATCAAAATAATTTTCCTTAATAGCAGATAAACTGCCGTCTGCTAACAAGTGTCCTAGTTTTTAACCCTTAACTTATACACACAATGTGTACCTGAGAGACAAACCATTATTATCCATCTGTTTATTTCTAGCCAATATTGTATACAAAATAGATAGATTGTATAACAATACCAGTCATAGTGTAAGGCCTAACTCCCTAGCAGACGATACAACATACTACCTGCTACACTGTACACAGCTAGTAGCGAGTCACGTGACCCAGCTAACGCTCGAGTAACCATATTTACTATGACGATGACCCGTCTAATTTACGAATCCAATGGACATACCACCCTTGATTTTTAATACATAATTTATTTATTTTCATATGAAAACGTCCAATATAAAACGCTACATCTAAAAACAAGAACCCCAAATAATAATTGCTTGTCTAGTATGTCTAATTTTGTATCTGTATATTCAAAGATCTCTCCCGTTTCATTACTAGTTTAGATTCTCGGCAAAATGTCTCCTTAAATAGCAGACGAACTGTAGCCACCTGCACGCTGCTGACCCACTTTCCACGTCAACATTACAAGCCTCTACTATCCAGTCCTAACAAACCTATGCCCACCATAGTAATCTTGTTTATCCAGTCCTCCTATAAATTTAACATTGGATTCTGCTATTGTAATCCTTTTCATCAGTTTTTCTCAACACTTTCTTAAATATAAACAACTTTCATGCCTGAAATAACTTTATTATGTATTAAAGACACCAAATATAGTAACTCCTGAAGCATTAAGACAATATTTTAAATTTAAAAGCATATTTTCCTAATAGACCCTGTGTGACCAACTTAACCAAATCTCCACTTTACAAGTCCTATTGCCAACCTGTTTTTTATGAAAATATATGCAAATTCCTATTCTAACACAACTCCCCTTTTTACAACAGGTCTTAATTATGTCTTAAATCACCAAATAATGTAATAATTGTAGCTTTAAGATTTATATTTAGTAATTGACAACCTTTAAGCGGTATTGACCTATTGTACTATAGGCCTACAAAACACAGGCAATGTTTTTAATTGTATATATTATGTTTTATGTTTTTAATCTTTTGTACATACTAAACTCTTAGACTATAACTATTATAAAAAAAAAAAAACCAAACCCAAAAATACTTGTTTTTACTATTGTATATTACTGTATTATACTCTGCCTCTGTGTTTCATATATATATATTGACAGTTACTATTGTAAATATTATATTGTATAATTATATTCTGTTAATAAATATATTAAATTAAAAAAAAAAAAAAAAGAGCATCAGACTTTTAATCTGAGGGTCAAGGGTTCGAGTCCCTTATCGGGCTGTCTAGCTTTTTGCGTTGTTTCACTCATTTTAGCTAGAGTTAGGGTTATTAGGGTTAAATGATTTTCTGCAATTATCATTTACGCTAAAAACACACTTCCCAAGCGGGGAATCGAACCCCGGCCGCCGCGGTGAGAGCGCGGAATCCTAACCACTAGACCACTTGGGATGGTGGAAGCCATTATACGTCGTCGATTATGTGGCATCACGGCCTATTGTGGGAGTAAAATTAATCAACTTTGAATTTCACTCTCGACATACACATCAGCAGAGTGGCGCAGTGGAAGCGTGCTGGGCCCATAACCCAGAGGTCCGTGGATCGAAACCACGCTCTGCTAATATTTTTTTATTATTCTTAATTTTTTTTCTAACGTATAACATTGTGTGATGGAATTTGGCAGATGTAAGTACGACAAC
>OU795041.1:26689952-26694952 GCA_917208275.1 Patella pellucida
AGATCAGAATCAACTGTTTTAATTTTATATAGTTTAGACATAGTCCATAGTACATTGTGGGCTATTTTAAGGTCAAGTTGTCGTGAAGCTGGATCCTTAAATTTGCGGAATACATTTTCCCAGACAGCTTTCCAGTTTACAGTATTACATGTGTAATCATTCCAGAAGCCCATACAGGCTGTTTCTCTGCTGTTTATATCTCTTAATATACAGTAAACAGATTTAGACGTTATGTTCTTAATGGGGATTAATTTAGATGCTGTAATTATTCTAATATTATGATTGTACTGGTTAGTATCGGATTCTGTATTAATTTTATCTAGCCAGTCACTTGGTAAGGACTCACAAATGGAATGATACATGTAATGGATATGTTTTGGATCGGCAGTTTCGTCTACACATAGAGCTAGGTCTAACACATGTCTTTCTGGTAACAAGCCTGGAATGGCGCAATAGCAAAGGTCTGCGACCTTGGTGATACCATATTTAATAAATGGTTTGGAAAAGAGTATTTTGTTTTCTTGCATAAGGTTTGGATTATGGAACAGTGGTTGTCTCATGACGTCATTATATGTTTCAGGTTTTGCACGACACCTTCCATTTATCTCGTCCCACGCTTTAAGCATGGTACGATAGAAACTAGGAATACATTGAAGGCCTGTGTGAGTAAAGGACATATTGAGTAAAATATCGGTCGGTAGCTGCATATCTAAATATCTACTTAGAAAGAATGACATAAAGTATTTCCATGGAGCTATAATGGTAGGATCTAGGTATTTCTTCAGCCATACAAGCCGAAAACTGTTTTGTCTTAATTTTATGTTGACTAAATTCAGGCCTCCATTACAATTAGGAGAAACCGTAGTAGTTGCCTTAATTAAAGGTGGTTTACTGTACCACAAAAAATCTTTGATGTACAAGTTGACCCGCGTTAAAGCCCACTCTGGAATATCGACGATTCTTATAAGGTACCATAAGATTGATAAGCATAGAGTGTTTATAATAATGGCCTTGCCTACTAAAGTTAACTTTCTCTGTTTCCACATATTTAATATGTTTTGTATCTTAGTTACTTTATTATTCCAGTTCCGTTGTTCCGCATAGGCTTTATCGGGGCCGAGGTGTACACCAAGGATCTCAATAGAATGTCTAACTATAGTAACATCTACAGGTAAGTTTAAGGGTATCTTTTTCGCAGAACCTATAGGCAATAGTTCCGATTTTTCGACATTGATACGTGCCCCCGATGCTTTTGAATATATATTTACTGTTTTAAAAACTTCGCTTACAGAGTCCCTATCAGCCAAGGTTAAAGAACAGTCATCAGCGTGTTGAAAAAGGGTCGCTTGAACATTGGAGTTCGGGATATCAATACCTTTAATTAAGGGGTTAGACTGAATTAGGGCGCTCAGGGGTTCTGCTGACAACACGTAAAGGAGTGCAGAGATTGGGCATCCTTGTCGTACTGAACGTTTAACTGGGAATGATGAAGACAGGTGCCCGTTAATCTTGACACAGCTGTTAATTCCACCATACAGTGTTTTTACATGCCTTATAAATACATCGCCAAACCCAAAATGTTTAAGTAGTACATACAGGTAGTCATGCGAAACCATGTCAAAGGCCTTAAGTGCGTCTAGTTTAAGGATATAGCATGGTATGTCTTCCGCTTCAGCATAATCAATGATGTCTCTAATGGTAGCTATATTATTTATAATATCTCTACCTGGAATAGAACAAGTTTGGTTAGGTGAAATTAAACATTTTATAACATTTTTAAGTCTTAAGGCTAGGCTTCGAGCATAAATCTTATAATCAACATTAAGTAGGCTGATAGGGCGCCAATTCTTAAGCTCTCGTCTGTCTCCTCTTTTTTTGTAAAAAAGTGAGATAACTCCTCGTTTCATTGATTTTGACAGTTCCTGCTTTAACTGAACATGTTGGAGGACATAGTGTAAGATAGGACCTATTATGTCCCAGAACGTGAGGTAAAACTCTACAGTTAGACCGTCGCTACCGGGTGACTTTTTAGTTTTCATCCCTTTCAGACAGCTATGCAATTCAACTAGGGTTATGTCACAATCACAAGATTCGGAGGCCTGGGTGGATAGTTTTGTTTTAGTTTTATCTAAGACGATATTTTGGTCAATATTCTTTAAAGTCTCATTTTTATAAAGGGTTTCGTAGAAATGTTTACACTCATGTATTATATCACATGTTTCAGTTACAATGTTACCATCAGAACGTAATAAACTTTTAATAGAGTTATTTTCCTGATTTCGTTTTTCCAGATTAAGAAAATATGACGTACAACGATCAGATTCCGTAGCATCCACACATTTTGAACGTAGGATAGCACCTTCACATTTATTTATTTCGTGGATCTGTAATTCATTTTCTAGTTCGTAAATTAGTTCATTGTTTCCTTGTCCATTTTTCGCGATTTTTCTTCTTTCTGTTTCTAGGCGTCTTTGAATATTCCAAAATAAAGATTTCTCTTTATTTCGTTTCGCTGTAGAAAAGGTTATTGAGGCTTGTTTTATTTTAAATTTGAGGTTATCCCACCAGATTAGTGGATGAGTACAGTATAGATCGTAGTTTAGATGTTCGGATAATAAGTTATGTACTATTTGTATATATGTTTTGTCAAGCAGAAGTTTGTTATTTAGAATCCAAAGTCCGGGTCCACGTTCTGAGTTGTCAAAGTTCGTTATAGCACAGACCATACTATGGTCGCTGAAGCGTGTAGCTTGGATAAACGAGTAGATAACATTTATACGGAGGGATTTTTTCACAAGAATATAGTCAAGTCGACTCATTTTTGTCTGGTTCTCGACATTCTGAATACGGGTGAACGCAATTTTGTTGGGATGTTTGTCTCTCCATACATCTACGAGATTATTATTTTCGATTAATCGATGGAAGCTTTTCGAACCTATAGCGTTTGTGCGCATATTTTGGCACCTATCTTTGTTCTTATCTAGGACTTCATTGAAATCGCCACACAGAATATGTTCCCGCGTCTCGTCAAGATACGTCGGTATAATGTTATTGAAGAATTCCACCCTTTCATTGTAATCGTTTGGAGCGTATATTGATAGTATTGATAGTTTTTTATCATAGATATCGAAGTCAACTTTTACAACACGACCCTCTTCATCACTGGTAGAATGAACAACACATGTTTTAAATTTACTGTTAATAAATATAGCCACGCCGCGTCGATTGTTATTAAAGTTGCTACTAAATACACATCCATCCCAGAGGCTTTTAGCGTAGTTAAGAGTTTTCTCGTCAAAAAAGGTCTCTTGTAAACAAGCTATGTCACAATTAAGATCTTTAATATAGGTCAAAATGTTAAGTAGTTTTCGACTGTCTCTCAGACCGTTTGTATTCCACGAAATAATTTTATACATTGTGAGTTTTTTATAGATTGGAGTGCATTATACTAAATGATAGACTCTTGACCGTAGCGGTTTGGAACCGGTATGCCTTTATATTTTTTGTCATACTGAGGTTTGTTCGATTCGTCAGCTGATGACGACATGTGCCGTTTTTTTTATCTGCTGCACTTCGGTATTCTAACTGTTGTTTTAACTTGTTAGCGCGTTCGATGCGATTGGCTTTTATTTCATTGACAGTTTTTAAATGTGGCTTAGTTTTGTTTGATTGGGTGCTATATCTGGGTTTTGAACCTTTGTTATGGGTAGCTATATTTTGAAGTGTTTGAGGCGAGTCGCCTTCACCGTCTGCTTCGTATCTAGACTCGGATTGACCTTTAGCCTCCTCACACGCCGGTTCAGTATTTACTATGTCAACACTGTGTTTCTGCACTTCGGTTGGGATCATTTGATTGTTTTCACAAGCGTCGAACGAGTCGTTCGTCTTAGCCTCATCTATGTTTATAATATTTTGACCTTCGACCTTCTCTATTGTTTCAAGTACTTGATCATTCTGTTCTGTGTTTAGCAAACAATTACAATTATACTGGTTACATTTTGTACATTGGGGCTCGTTACAAAATCGTTTTGTGTGGCCGGTCTTTTTACACCTATAACATGTATAATCAGGGCAGTTTTTGATGTCATGGCCGCTTTGTAGGCAATTAAAGCATACTCTGGTTTGATCGTTATGTTTTACATAAAACGACCTACCATCAAAACGAGTGGCGTACGGAAGACTTGCAACATCAGGAGGAAATTTCACCCTAAGATAGCGCGTGCCGTCAGGTATTTTCCTTTCGCCGTGATCATAGAACCGCTGTCTAATCTCACTCACGGGAGTAACATTCCACGACTTGAGTTTATCGTAAATATCGTCATCTGACACATAATGGGGTATGTTCATAAATGACACGATCAGAATTTTATATCCTATCAACATAACTGACAATTGTACATCGTTCATCGCAATTCCTTCTTCAAATAATGTTTCAACTTCTTCTTGAGTATTCAACGTAACTTCGTAATATCCGTTCATTGGGACACAGGCAATAACTGAATCATATCCACTCACCTTTTCTATGACGTCTATGAATTCTCCTATATCAAACTTATCCGTAGAGACTATTTTAATTGTACATTCTTTCAATCGTTTATAGTTCATTTTGGATGTATCTTCAGCCATGATTAAACAATCCAACCATCAGATGGCTTTATATACTATAGTGGGTTGATAATGGCTTCTGTAAACTCTCAGTGAGCGCCGCAGCTCGAAAACACGTCTTTACACCTCGAGCTCTCGTTCGCGCACCAGGTAAAAGTTCGTTCATAGTGGAAACACACGCCGTGTTTTCGTTGGTAATGCCGAAACCCGGGATCGAACCAGGGACCTTTAGATCTTCAGTCTAACGCTCTCCCAACTGAGCTATTTCGGCACATTTCTACCCCAATGTTCCTCGCTATTACGCCCCCCCTCCCCAGGTTTTCTGTTTGACGAAAAATAATATCTAGTGTCTAGTCACGGAGGCGTCTCGTGTACTGAAACATCAAAAGAAATGT
>OU795041.1:26697452-26700939 GCA_917208275.1 Patella pellucida
GCAATTATCATTTACGCTAAAAACACACTTCCCAAGCGGGGAATCGAACCCCGGCCGCCGCGGTGAGAGCGCGGAATCCTAACCACTAGACCACTTGGGATGGTGGAAGCCATTATACGTCGTCGATTATGTGGCATCACGGCCTATTGTGGGAGTAAAATTAATCAACTTTGAATTTCACTCTCGACATACACATCAGCAGAGTGGCGCAGTGGAAGCGTGCTGGGCCCATAACCCAGAGGTCCGTGGATCGAAACCACGCTCTGCTAATATTTTTTTATTATTCTTAATTTTTTTTCTAACGTATAACATTGTGTGATGGAATTTGGCAGATGTAAGTACGACAACTTAATTTTTAGGGTTATGGGGGAGGGCGATAGGACGATGAAGGGGGGGGGGTTGATAATTTCCCCACCGAATGCTTTAATATATTGTATTGAACTTGACTTAAGAAACGCTTGCCGTCTAAGACAAAAGGTCAAAGATCGTCCCTGGGTGGGCTCGAACCACCAACCTTTCGGTTAACAGCCGAACGCGCTTTTTTTTTTTATTGTAAATATGTTTATTCATGTAAATTGGTGCATTATGATTACACAATATAAACACATAATTAGATACATACAGTATATACAATAATATCAGAACATATTTATAATAATCAAACAGTTATTTACACTCAATTACTCGTGTTTTTTAAAAACCAAATTTTTGGAGTTTTATAAGTATTATTATAATAAAAATAGAGAATATATACAATTTAAGAGTAGGTATTTACAATTAAAACGTTAAAAGTCAAGGGTAATTGAGTCATCCATCTCTAGGGTAATTATACACGAGGGTAATACAAATTTTGACATAAAATTGATCTTATTTTGTTTGCAGTATTTACTGGTGTTATACAGTGATGTTTTTAATTCTGATTTAAATATTTGGATTACATCAATCACAGCATTGGGGTTATCACAACATTTCATTCTACGTTTGTATATCGACCGTCTAGCACAGCTAAAAATAAGATTAAGGAGTTCAGCCGAACGCGCTAACCGATTGCGCCACAGAGACAACTACTAACACCAGAAATTAGCGCCAATTGGGGCGGTAGGGTTGTATCCTCCTAAACACGAAGGGAACCGGGCCCAACTATCCCCTGTCTCCTAAAAAGGTCCATAAAGGTAAAAGTTCGTTCATAGTGGAAACACACGCCGTGTTTTCGTTGGTAATGCCGAAACCCGGGATCGAACCAGGGACCTTTAGATCTTCAGTCTAACGCTCTCCCAACTGAGCTATTTCGGCACATTTCTACCCCAATGTTCCTCGCTATTACGCCCCCCCTCCCCAGGTTTTCTGTTTGACGAAAAATAATATCTAGTGTCTAGTCACGGAGGCGTCTCGTGTACTGAAACATCAAAAGAAATGTAAGTTTGGGGATGTAGCTCAGTGGTAGAGCGTTTGCTTCGCATGTGAAAGGCCCCGGGTTCAATCCCCGGCATCTCCAAAGGCTTGCATTAGCTAAGTTTTTTGCAGCATTAAAACAGCAGGACACATTTGACTTACGTCAGTTGCGATGGCCGAGTGGTTAAGGCGTTGGACTTGAAATCCAATGGGTTCTACCCGCGTAGGTTCGAATCCTGCTCGCAGCGAAAAAGCTTTTGTTCTCAATTGTTCTGACGAAATTTGGTCGGACATATTCCTTTTGCCATCGCTATAAATTGACGTTGCCGCTACGCACTAGACGGTGAGACATGTAATAGCAATTGTATTGGGGATGTAGCTCAGTGGTAGAGCGTTCGCTTTGCATGTGAAAGGCCCCGGGTTCGATACCCGGCATCTCCATGATATACTTTTTGACGTGTATAATATCCACCAAGTATTTGCATTGTTGCGATTGTTTCGTCAACCCCATTAATCGTCTCCGATATGGTCTAGCGGTTAGGATTCCTGGCTTTCACCCAGGCGGCCCGGGTTCGACTCCCGGTGTCGGAACAATGTTTTTTGCGATATTGATTTCATTTTTTATCCATCACACGAAAATCTTTGAATATCGCTTGCGATGTGTGGTTTATAACGGGCCCGGTTAGCTCAGTCGGTAGAGCATCAGACTCATAGCTCGTCCGACTGTCGTACAGTGAGGACGTGTGCTGCGAGAGCTCGCGTGTGTTTAGCGACTTATCAAGTGTATCGAGTATTTATTAGTTGATGGAGTAATAGATATGTGATCTAGACATTATGTCTACGGAGAAGGATACTAAACGATCAAGTTATCGACGAATAAAGGAAAGTACAGTGAAAGTAGTGTCAGATATTCGTCTCAATGTTGGATTACTTATTGACGAGATTGAAAAAGTTAGTGGGCTTGATACAGTTTCAGCTTGTGTGCCAATGCATGGATATTACGAAGTGACTCTTAATACAGTGGAACAACTTACTACTTTGATAGAAGAAGGACTATGCATAGACGATAAGCAATTAGAGGTGAGCTATGTTGGTTTTAGGATTATTGTTGTGTCGTTTATGAATATACCCCACTACATTTCGGACGAGGAGATTTATGAGAAGCTGGCGGCATGGAAAGTCACTCCTGTGAGTGACATACGAGAACGTTATTATAAACACGGGGACAGAAATATAGCTGATGGTACACGTTATGTGAGAGTTAAATTCCCCCCTGAGGTTGCTAGTCTTCCATACGCTACGAGGTTTGACGGCAGATCCTTCTATGTGAAACACGACGACCAATCCCGTGTATGCTTTAATTGTTTGAAATCTGGACATGAAGTTAAAAACTGCCCTGATTATGTGTGCTACAGATGTAATATGTCTGGACATACGCGACGTACATGTGAAGCAATAGAGTGCGAAAAATGTGGTCAATTTACTTGTGTATGCGAAAAAGAAACAATCGACGAGACGCGCGCTAAAACAACAATAATAGAACCCGAAGTGAACGAAGACGCGAACAAGGACAAAGTTGACAGTGAAAATATAGAAGAAATAGAGATAGGTGTAACTACAGAAGTGAGTGAAAATCAAACAGAAAAAGGTGCGAGTAATGTATCGATTGAAAAGATGTCAGAAACTGAGGTGTTTACAAATGAAGACGAACAAGTAGAAATGGATCAACATGACGAAACGGATGATTATGAATGGCGACAAAATAAATACGTATATGACTACAACAAACGAATGAGAAACCAATTTAATCGAAAATATTTAATAGATAAACCTGCATCTAGAATGAGACTTGAACAACTAACTAAACAACGAAACGAACGTTATGACGCTTTTTTTAAATCCTCCAGCCCTAACAAAAGATTACCCTCTGTGACCAGTCAAGAACTAAAAGAACAACAAGGAAAGTCGCCAGTGATTCGAGAACGAAGAATTTAAGTTCATTATATCAACATATTACTCTACAGTGTTTTTCTTAGTGTGTACTTTACGCGTTGCCTTACGGAATATAACGGTATCATTGCTTAAAGTGTTTTCT
>OU795041.1:26701139-26708639 GCA_917208275.1 Patella pellucida
AAAAAAGCGCGTTCGGCTGTTAACCGAAAGGTTGGTGGTTCGAGCCCACCCAGGGACGATCTTTGACCTTTTGTCTTAGACGGCAAGCGTTTCTTAAGTCAAGTTCAATACAATATATTAAAGCATTCGGTGGGGAAATTATCAACCCCCCCCCCCTTCATCGTCCTATCGCCCTCCCCCATAACCCTAAAAATTAAGTTGTCGTACTTACATCTGCCAAATTCCATCACACAATGTTATACGTTAGAAAAAAAATTAAGAATAATAAAAAAATATTAGCAGAGCGTGGTTTCGATCCACGGACCTCTGGGTTATGGGCCCAGCACGCTTCCACTGCGCCACTCTGCTGATGTGTATGTCGAGAGTGAAATTCAAAGTTGATTAATTTTACTCCCACAATAGGCCGTGATGCCACATAATCGACGACGTATAATGGCTTCCACCATCCCAAGTGGTCTAGTGGTTAGGATTCCGCGCTCTCACCGCGGCGGCCGGGGTTCGATTCCCCGCTTGGGAAGTGTGTTTTTAGCGTAAATGATAATTGCAGAAAATCATTTAACCCTAATAACCCTAACTCTAGCTAAAATGAGTGAAACAACGCAAAAAGCTAGACAGCCCGATAAGGGACTCGAACCCTTGACCCTCAGATTAAAAGTCTGATGCTCTACCGACTGAGCTAACCGGGCCCGTTATAAACCACACATCGCAAGCGATATTCAAAGATTTTCGTGTGATGGATAAAAAATGAAATCAATATCGCAAAAAACATTGTTCCGACACCGGGAGTCGAACCCGGGCCGCCTGGGTGAAAGCCAGGAATCCTTTTTTTTTTTTTTATCTTGTATAATATTTATTCACAGAAACATATGTATACATTATAATATTTACAAAATTTTATAGTTTCTATACATTTGGATCTTTTCATATACATTCTTATTGAAAATATGACATAAGTAATATACAGGCAAATATGCAGTGGTGTAAAATACTAAAAACAAGTATTTTTGATTTTTTTATAATATTGGTATGTACATAATAGGAGTCGAGTATGTATAAAAGAGTAAAAAGGGTAAAATATATTATTTACAACTAAAATATACATACTTATATGGTGATATACTTTTAGACAGTATCATCAACAATATATGTTGTCGATTAATTAATATAAATCTTAATGTTACATTATTGGTGACTTAAGACATAATTGAGAGCTATTGTAAAAAAAAGAAGTTGTGTTAAATTGAGAACTTTCTTATAATTTCTTAAAAAAAAAAAAAACCAGGTTGGCAATAGGATTTCTAAAGTGGATATTTGGTTGTGTTGGTCACACAGGGTCTATGAGGAAAATATGCTTTTAAAATTAAAATATGGTCCTATTGCTTCAGGAATTACTAAATTTGGTGACTTCGATAAATAATAAAGCTATTTCGGGCATGAAAATTGTTTATATTTAAAAAAGTTTTGAGAAAAACTGATGAAAAGGATTACAATAGCAAAATCCAATGTTAGATTTTTAGGAGGCCTGGATAAACAAGATTACTATGGTAGGCATAGGTTTATTAGGACTGGATAGTAAAGTCTTGTAATATTGACACAGTTTAGGTGTTTACATTCGTGTGACAGGTTGGAAGTGAGTCAGCGGCGTGCAGGCGGCTACAGTTATGTCATGATGAAAAGTGGATCAAAGTAATTTATAATTATTTTAAAACAATTTAGTAATATAAGTTAAATAAAAATCTTAACAAACATCGGTTGTTATCCCCTGTAAGAATTCTTTTCACAACGAAAAAAGGAGAAAAGAATCCAAGAGGATATTCTGAGACGACGGGTGTGTAGGTTCGTAGGGGAGGAGTTTAGGTCGATCGTCTGCTAGAGAGATCTGCTCTACACTATATGACTGACATTGTTATGTACTAAAATATTCAAAGGTATAACGCAGTAAACATTATCATAGATGATTATAAATATTATAATATTTAGTAAATTATCGTGGCAATGTGTCATAGTTGACTATTAATACTTTTAAGCTAGCATCGCCATCAGTACTATCCGTCTTCGTCTAGCGGTGTTTAGGGCGGAGCTTAGATCACGTGATCAACATTGTCCTCATTCACACGAGGACAGGTCGCGGAGAAACAGTCGAGCAATAAGGTAATTTAGATCGCGTTAATTTGTAAATCTCGTCCGCTGCTCTAAGAATCAAGTAATTACCAATACTAGGGTGATATGAGGATAATACTTCCGAATTAGTGTCGAGTTAGAAACGTATTTACGCTGTCTTTTAAGATTTTTGGGTTGAAAAAAGGATGTCTGCTTCTGGCGATCTGTACACAGCCGGTGATCACGTGACTTCTATTATTTACACACAGTTGTAGGGTTAGACTGACATGTATAAACTAGGTCACACAAAAAATGTAAGGAGAAAGGGATTTCTTTATCACAGATAAAGATGTAAAACAATTATTGCACATAACTGGGTGTATATATATGTATATAATAAATTATCACAGAATATAATTTTAAAAACCAGATATATATCAATAAAATAGCTTCAATATATAAAATAGATATACAGACACAAAATAGCTACATTCAGTAAGCTGACAATCAATTGAAATCAATATTTATTGTGTCATCAAGTTGTATATTGATAAATAATGAGGGTAGAATAAATTTATCGAGGAAAGTTTTACGATTAAAAAGCTTACGTAGATAAATCAAGGAGTCAGCTAATATATTTTTATAAAGTTTCACTAAATCGCAATGCGATTGAGGTTTATCAGTGCACATATTGCGTCTGATATAAATAGTTTGTCGTGCACAACTTAAAATAATATTTAAAAGTTCCCAAGGTAGAGATTTGTGCGAAACCTGTAAACCAAATAGAAGTATACATTTAAAATCATGGTCA
The DNA here is from genome assembly GCA_917208275.1 of Patella pellucida. Taxonomy (NCBI): domain Eukaryota; kingdom Metazoa; phylum Mollusca; class Gastropoda; family Patellidae; genus Patella; species Patella pellucida. The sequence continues at coordinate 26,704,051 of OU795041.1, forward strand.
TTTAAATTAAAAGGTAGAATATCAGACAACATGTTATTGATCAGTTGTATAAAAAATCTTACATCTAAGCAGTCATGAAACATATGAATAGTAGTTTCTTCTTCTTCCTCACATACAGGGCACATGTTATTGTCAACTTTCCCTATTTTGTATAATCTGACCTTGTTCCATATAATATTATGTGCAATTTTAAAATCTAGTTCCTGCATTTTAGGAGACTTGTAATGTCTATTTACATTATTCCATGTTATTGACCAGTTCACCTCCAAATTATGCTTTTCCCAAAATTTAAGGGAAGTAGGTTTGGTATCTTTGAGCTTAATAAGTATATCATAGCAAAACTTGGAGGTGAGTTGGTCATAACATATATCCTGGCCATTAATAATAAAATTATCATAGCCAGTGGGAGTAAGAAAAGACTGATTATGTATAACAGTTAACCAGGATTGTGGTATTGATTCTTTGATGGTATCCAGGGTCTGTATAATTCTAATCGTATTAACATTTGGGAACTTCTCTAAAATTATGTCTAAAATTGAATGGTTAGGAATAAAACCTGGCTTAACATAATATAATATGTCATAAAATCTGTTAATACCGCACAAATTAAAATATTTAAAATCTAAGACCTTATTATGGTGGGATAAAAAACAGTTATTAAAAATAGGCTGTACAGCTATATCATTAATATTGTTGGGTTCAGGGCGGTGGCTATTGTTAAGTTTGTCCCAAGCTAAAAGAATGTGCTTATAAAAGGGAGGTAATTTACAATCATTTAAAAGCTTTATATCCAAATGTACCTTAAAAATATCACAATCCATATCAAAATCTCCATAAAAACATAAAAAATATGAAAAAGTGGATTTCCATACATTAAAATTATCAGGGTTAAAATATTGTTTCAGCCATTTCAGCGAAAGTGCGTAGCCTTTTAATTTAATGTCAACTAGTCCTAATCCCCCCTCTGATTTAGGTAATGTCATGACGTCATATTTGACCTGTGGAGGTTTCCTAGACCATAAAAATTTCAATACAAGGCTTAAAAGTTGTTTATATATATATTCAGGCATGGGTAAAATTGACATTGTATAATAAAACTTTGACATAATAAGAGAATTTAAAACAATAACTTTACCATAGAGGGTTAAAAATCTACGAGACCACATATTTAATAAAATATTCGCCTTAACAAGCTTATTTTCCCAGTTTTGAAGGTTACACAACTGGGGATTATGACCCATATAAACACCTAAAATTAAAATAGAATCATATACAATATTTAGAGGGTGGGTTATATTAATAGGTTTATTTACAGCACTTCCAAGGGGCATTAACTCAGATTTAGATAAATTCATTTTTGCCCCACTTGCTGAACAGTAAACTTCAATACAATTAAAAGCTTGATCAACAGACTCTAGGTCAGTCACAGTCAAGGTTGTGTCATCTGCATGTTGATATATTAAAGATGTTGAACTTGAATTTTTAATGGAGATACCTTTAATAGGGCCTTGTTTAATTAAAATATTTAAAGGTTCTGAACACATAATGTATAACATGGCAGATAGGGGACAACCTTGACGGACTGACCTTTTTATATTAAAATAAGGGGATAAATGCCCATTTACTTTAACTGTACTCCTAATATCTGTATATAAAATTTTTAGCCACCGCCTGAAGTTTTCGCCAAAACCGAAGTATTTCAGAATATGTTGCAGGTATTCGAACGACAACCGGTCGAACGCCTTCTCCGCGTCTAACTTTAATAAATAAGCATCAATATCTTCTTTATTTACATATTCTATGACGTCACGAATACTTGCAACATTTTCTAAAATACTTCGACCAGGTACTGCACAAGACTGCTCTGGGGAGATAATTGTTTCTAAAACAGTCTTAAGTCTGGAAGATAAAACTCTACATAAAATTTTTAAATCAGCATTTAAAAGAGATATAGGTCTAAAGTTTTTTAAATCTTTTTTATCACCTTTATCTTTAAAAATTAAAACAATAACACCCTTCCTCATAGATCTAGTTAAAATATTGTTATTGTAAATAGAAGTTAAAACATTAAAATATATTGGGCCTAACAGGTCCCAAAAGTGTAAATAAAACTCAGGCGTCAAGCCATCAATACCTGGGCTTTTATTTTTCGACATAGAGGTTAAAACATTCGTAATCTCGTTCATGCTAAAAGGAGAATCCAGGAATTCCCTATCTACGTCTGTAATAGTTTTTGTCAACACACTACACACCTCAGTAATAGAAACTGGGTCATCACGTGACTCCGGTGTGTATAGGCTACTATAAAAACTAGAGCATGCATGTATAACGTCGCAGGGAGTGTTTACAATTGTACCGTTATGCACTAATTCTTTGATGCTGTTTGTATTTTGCCTTTGCTTTTCAAGACTTAAAAAGTATGACGTATTTTTATCGCTTTCTGTAGCCTGTTTGAATTTGCTTCTGAGTATAGCACCCGCACATTTAATCTGTTCATATTTATCTAACTTATTTTCCAGCTCTTTTATATTGGACAAATCATAATTATCAGAAAGAGACGCACGTCTGTACTCGTGTTGAAGTTTATTATTTAAAAGCCAAAAATCTTCTCTCTCCTTTTTTTTGATGTTTTTGGAGAACCGTTGCGCAGTGCATTTGAGTTTGTATTTTAAGTTATCCCACCAATTTAAAACGTCAATGGAGTAAAAAGGGTCATCTCTCTCTTTAATAATCAAATTATTGATTAAAACACTAAAATTACTATCTTTTAAAAGGTTATTGTTAAAAGCATACAATCCTGGGCCCCGTTCACATTCGTTAAAATCTAATAAAATTGAAATCGCGTTATGATCAGATAACTTAGTGTATGTAATAAAAATGTTATGTACATTAGGAATAAAAGATCTTGGGACTAAAATATGGTCTATACGACTCATTTTTAAAACATTGTTATTGATCATTTTCCTAGTATATTGCCGCCTATCGGGATATTTCAGTCTGAAAATATCACATAGGTTATACTGTAAAATAAAATTATTCAAAAACATACACCCTCTCTTATCCGTTATCATGCCCTTACATCTATCTAAAACTGGGTTAAAAACTTCGTTAAAATCACCTGTAATAATAGTATTGGGCGTAATATAACTAGATAGATTTTTAAAATATTCAATACGATTTAAAACATCATTTGGTGCATAAATATTTAAAACAGAGAAATTAAAATCATCAATACGTATATCTATTTTTACTGTCCTGCCATCTGTTGAACTATGGCTATTTACAACACAGTTTTTGATGTCATTTTTTAAAAGTATAGCGACCCCCCGTCTTTCGTTATCCACACTATTGCTGTAAAAAACTGGTCCGTCCCATATCCTACGCACAGTGGGAATAATCGTCTCATCCCAAAAAGTTTCTTGAATACACAGAATATCACAGTTGGTATCTTTAAAATTGTTTAAAACACTATTCATCTTATTAAAATTTCTAAGTCCATTAGCGTTAAATGATGTAATTTTCGGCATAAGGTAAAACACGCTAAATATATGTAAAAATGAAATATAACTGTTTAAAATGAATTTAAAAAGTGATAAAAGGGGGTTATTGGACATTGTTAAAACTGTTCTTCTTGCTTTCATCGTTCGTCTTATCAGCTCGCGTGTTCACACTTTTTAGCACAGATTTAATGGCGGGTTGTCTGGCAAGGATATGTCTTCTATTATAATCATTAGTTTTAATTTGTTCTTCCGTAGGTGTGTCAATAATCGAGTAATCTGCGAGGTTGTTTTTCTCATGTTCAGTATCGCTTATATTGTCGCATCGGGTAGATTCTGCCGGGGAGTTTTTATCGGGGGTTTCAATATCATTAATGCTGTTGTTTATGTCAATATGTTCTGCAGTGCGCGGTTTTTTATTAATAGGTTGGGCTTCGCTTGTTGTGCTTGAACTACTGGATGAAATATGCTCACGCTTGTTTTCATTGTCGTCGACCACAATTATATCGTTTTCACTATGGCTTGTACTTAGATCTTCGTTTGTATCATAATAGTTATCGTCGCATTTACAATTAAATTCAAAATAGTTACATTTTCCACATTTTATGCTTTCACACTTATAAGCCATATGACCTGGTTGCTTGCACTTTCTACACGTTATCTGAGGACAGCTGGACTTCTCATGATCACACGACAAACATTTAAATCATACCTTTGTTTGGTTGTTATGAAGTACCTTGTATCCCCTCGGCCCGTCTGCGCTATCGAAATTCATGGCCCATGGCAACGATTTTACATTAGGCGGGAATTTACATTTCACATGCCTGGTGCCGTTGGCGACATTTGGGAATTTTTTATAATAGTGTCTGACAACTTCCCCTACTATTTCAATATTATAAAACGTTAGTTTATTTATAATGTCATCGTCATCAATATGCGAGGGTATGTTTAAAAACGATACAATAATATAAGGAGAGTACATCAATTCCGCATCAAAATTCTCGCCATTAACAACTATGCCTTCGCAAAGATTCTGGGCATTCTCAATACTATTAACCGTGACCTCTACGATGTTGGGATATCTTGGGACAG
>OU795041.1:26738639-26808359 GCA_917208275.1 Patella pellucida
TCGAGAGTGAAATTCAAAGTTGATTAATTTTACTCCCACAATAGGCCGTGATGCCACATAATCGACGACGTATAATGGCTTCCACCATCCCAAGTGGTCTAGTGGTTAGGATTCCGCGCTCTCACCGCGGCGGCCGGGGTTCGATTCCCCGCTTGGGAAGTGTGTTTTTAGCGTAAATGATAATTGCAGAAAATCATTTAACCCTAATAACCCTAACTCTAGCTAAAATGAGTGAAACAACGCAAAAAGCTAGACAGCCCGATAAGGGACTCGAACCCTTGACCCTCAGATTAAAAGTCTGATGCTCTACCGACTGAGCTAACCGGGCCCGTTATAAACCACACATCGCAAGCGATATTCAAAGATTTTCGTGTGATGGATAAAAAATGAAATCAATATCGCAAAAAACATTGTTCCGACACCGGGAGTCGAACCCGGGCCGCCTGGGTGAAAGCCAGGAATCCTAACCGCTAGACCATATCGGAGACGATTAATGGGGTTGACGAAACAATCGCAACAATGCAAATACTTGGTGGATATTATACACGTCAAAAAGTATATCATGGAGATGCCGGGTATCGAACCCGGGGCCTTTCACATGCAAAGCGAACGCTCTACCACTGAGCTACATCCCCAATACAATTGCTATTACATGTCTCACCGTCTAGTGCGTAGCGGCAACGTCAATTTATAGCGATGGCAAAAGGAATATGTCCGACCAAATTTCGTCAGAACAATTGAGAACAAAAGCTTTTTCGCTGCGAGCAGGATTCGAACCTACGCGGGTAGAACCCATTGGATTTCAAGTCCAACGCCTTAACCACTCGGCCATCGCAGCTGACGTAAGTCAAATGTGTCCTGCTGTTTTAATGCTGCAAAAAACTTAGCTAATGCAAGCCTTTGGAGATGCCGGGGATTGAACCCGGGGCCTTTCACATGCGAAGCAAACGCTCTACCACTGAGCTACATCCCCAAACTTACATTTCTTTTGATGTTTCAGTACACGAGACGCCTCCGTGACTAGACACTAGATATTATTTTTCGTCAAACAGAAAACCTGGGGAGGGGGGGCGTAATAGCGAGGAACATTGGGGTAGAAATGTGCCGAAATAGCTCAGTTGGGAGAGCGTTAGACTGAAGATCTAAAGGTCCCTGGTTCGATCCCGGGTTTCGGCATTACCAACGAAAACACGGCGTGTGTTTCCACTATGAACGAACTTTTACCTTTATGGACCTTTAAAATGATATTTGTATAAATTTAGATGATACGAACAAAGTTCATGCTATGTTTGACCATATCGACCAGATTGTGGAGAGCCACACGCCTGATCTAGCATGTACAAAAATAACTGTTTATTGCTCTTGTCATATTTGATATCAAAATGCTAAAGAAATTGAAAGAGTGACTTCTAGCGAATGACGTCAGAATTGTTGAAACAAATTGTCGAATATATAACTAAAGTTGAAAAAAAAAAGATCATTTAACATGTTTTGCTCTGAAAACTAACAAAAATAACGAGCGTGTTTCATGTGCTAGCTTTGTTAAAAAGTTTTTAAAAAAATAAACCTAGTTATTGACTCTCTAGGCGATTTTCATTTTTTTAAATTTTAGATGCCTGATGGGTGTACTTGCCGTGGCCCGTGGGTGTACTTGCCGTAGATCATGTTTAATACCTGGGACTGTTTTTATACCCTGCCGGCAACTCACCGGGGATGTGAATTACACACAAAATAAGATAGAGAAATAATAAGTACCGGTATGTCATGAGTTGAATATTATGGTTTCTTCATTGTTTCTTCGTGCTTAATATAAATGAGTTTTAAGGAACATTTTCAACATTTTTACACATCTTTCTATATTAATGAACAGCTGATCGAGTGGAAAGTTATTTCTGACACTACGATTTAACATCTGCTTCACATAATAATAACAAAACTGACCTAAATGCTTTGTTCAAACAGCTCTATAAACTAACGTTATTATGGTACTTAGGATATACGGTACCCCAAATGCTTTGTTCAAACAGCTCTATATACAAAGGTTCTTGTGGTACTTAAGATATACCCAACTCTTCAAAGATTTAAGAAGAAAGATGTGTCAATAGGAAAAAAATGTGCACTGTTTCCTAATACCTAGTCTAAACCTTAAATATTCTGTTATATCGACTTTCAAAGCAGTATAGGCGAGAATTAGAGATATTAATCAATTAATTTTAACTCACCTCAATTTATGATTTTAAAAGCCCATCACATATATTTTCTATATTATTCAAGTACATTAACTGATTATTACATAGAATTCGATCCCCGTATCTATAAATTTTTTTTTTTTTTTTTTTTTTTTTATAACTCGACTTTATAGGGCACAGGTATATTTTTTCAATACGATTTCACATGAGTAGTCTTGTAATAGTCTCGATCGTGCTAGCTGTTGTGACATATAGTAGAAATATAAATTTATATTACATTGTTGTTCAATTGTTTGCGTCAATGCGTCATTTTTGTACATGCACGTCACGAATTAGGTCATAATTAGGTTTCTTGTACTGTACCTTTTACATGTTTGACAAGCAGATATGGACACTGATAATTATGCTTAACTTACCCTGCCTGTCTGCAATTAACTTGGCTTGAGAACTGAGACTGAACTGAGTTGAGCTGAGCTGGCTGACCAACAGTTTAATTCCTCAATCGACGATTTTTGTGGAAAACACCAAGTACATTAAAACATTTGAGAATTCAGAGAAGAACTTATTCCGCTCACATTAAATAAAATTGAAAAGGTTTATTTATTCTGTGCGTGTGTGCTACAGACAAAAAATAACTAACAGTTTAGCAAGTAAAGGACCGTATCGCCGCTGTCAGGGCGCCTGATATATATGAACAAAACCAAATAACAGCCATTGAACATTGACTTGCATAATTTCAATATTTCGAATTTGTAGTCCTCCCCATCAAATAAGTATTTTTACACTTTCAATTGATGTTTTATAATTGCGATAAAGGGACGTTTCAATAAAGGGCAGTACTAATCCTTTATCGTCATTATATTTATAACAACAATGGAATTTGAAAGTGTAAAATTACTTATTTGATGGGGAGGACTACAGTTTTATTGCTGCTTTGGATATATTTTGGAAAGATAATACTAGACTTTATGACGCAGAAAAGTATTTGGTGTTTCTACTCTGTTGTGCAAAACATTTCACGAAATAAGACATAAATGTATGTTGCTGGCAGATTTGTAATTGTTTGAGGTAAGAAAGTTTTTCTGTTATTTATAGAGCAAAGGTACATCGTGGTTGACTTTTTTTTTCGTCTAATTAGTAAAAATAATATAAACCAATATATACCTGATCAGACATAATAATTGTGTACCAATAATATTTTCTGTGAGCTAATAGTGGAAAAGCTTCAACACTCAGAGAGCTGGCCATATCTCTTACCGGATGTGGACACTTCGCTTGTCACGGTTTACACTGGAAGTGGGCGGGGCCTGCCTGCTGTGTGTATGTTCGCCCAAAGCAACGGCCATTGTTCAAGAAATTACAACAAGTATGGCGGTTGTTTTGGGCGTGACCTTTTTTTTATTTAATCATTTCTGTAGTTCTATAACCGGAGTTCAGCTTTAAGGTCGGGTGTTCCATCCCTGCATTGGCCGCGAAAGTTCATCATGATTTTCCGGCGTGTTTTCCTCTTGTAAGTGATTCAGAACGGAGGGCCTGACAAGGCAGCTGCCTAGTCGTTCGGATGGGACGTAATAGCGCCGCTGCCCAGACAAAAATTTCCCTCATGGCGTATGCAGAAGAGTAGGATGTTAAACCCCATTTCATTTCAGTTAATCAGTGTTAGAGGAAAGACATGAATCACATGAATTTTAAGTCAGTGCCCGTGCCTTATATTCTTTGAAAAGTTAACTGGCTATAAAACAGTTGCATGTGATCTTCAGCTTGGGCTCGTAAGCCAATTCTTTTCGGTATTGGAGCATTTTAGGGTAACATTAGCCATATAGTTAGGCCATATACCTGGAGACACCGGTTTTTTATTTAAAAAAATAAAAAAATAAAGGTATCAATTGCACCAAGAAAAATCATGATTCACAAAGGATGTTTAAGGAAGGATTTTCTAAGAAAACGGGAGGGATTTGGTGCAACGGTTAGAGAGTAGGATTTGTGACCTAACGGTTGTAGGTTCCAGACCCGAATTGTTTGCTGAGTTTTTGTGTCCTTGAAAAAGACACTTCATCCCTGCATTCCAGTCTACCCAGCTGTAATTGGGTACCGGTAGGATGGTGTATGTGTTACACAAAAAACTGTTGCGCTTCTTGAAACTTTCAAGTTGTAGCTGCATAATTATGTTGGGGGCTCTTTCAAAGAGTTGTAAAGGGAGGTAATCAGGCTTACCTGTATCCTAGATACCGGTATAGTAATTCTGTCGCGCTATGAGCACGCTTTGTGGATTTGGCCCTATATAAATGGACATATTATTATTATTATTTTAGATTGATTTTAGTGCTTAGCCAATAAAAATTGAAGTATCTATGAAAATTTGGATTTTATCTCCAAATTTTATCTTTAGTTAAGAATCCAAAAAACAGGGTCCAGAATATTTTTGTATTCCAGCTTTTCATTTGTATCAAAAAACGGCCATTGAAGGGTGAAGGGGTGGGTGGTGAATTCAGAAAGATCTTTTTTTTTCAAGACGATTTTAATATCTCATTTCATTTTATTAAATAACCCATCAGTCCACGTTCAAATTTGAAACAGGATTCTAGTTTTGGGAAGTAGTGTTCACATAGCTAGTGCACATTCTCTATTCTGTATATCACAAATTTGGTGTATTTCTTCACAGTAATTTTTATAAAGTTAATATATTTTAGCATTTGTTTATGTCATCTCTTTGATTTCTTTTTCAACTGCCATGTTTCAAATTTAGAATAAGCAGCCATTAACATATCTTCTAGATGACCCATTAACTGAAAACATAAAAGAAATAGCCAGCTTTATCTTTCAGAAATTGTATAAGATCACAGCTTTATTAACTTTATTCTTGGAGAGGAGAGAGGTAATATAGATTATAGTCCTAGGCCTGTTCCTCAATCTTTTTCTGCAAATAAAATATTTTGTTTGAGTGAGTAACATTTAGCAATTGACACAAAAAAAGCAACGTTTCATTGCGTGTTGTTTCGAGCAAATGATGATGACTACATCTTTGTGTGAGTTAGTTGTATTTTATGTCCGCTTCCACCGACAATGTGATAAATATAATATACAGAAGCTTTATATATACAAAACAAGTAACAATGAATTAATTTATAAGCATAAATACACAAAAGGCATACACCAGGCTTATCAATAAATTTATCATGTCAATTAATGTCCTGTTATTTAGTTTATATATTTAGCAATCACTAGGAGTAAAATTATGAGCACATCTAACACATAATATAATGCTGATTTGTAACATTTTATGTTGATGTCTTGTTGATGTTTTTCTTTCATTGTTTCATTTTGGTGAATCAGGGTGAATTGCTTATTTCATCGTTTTTTACCCACACTGCTATCTATATGCTAAATGGTTTCATTTATATCTATATTCTTTATTTTTATGTACCGGGTAATTGTAGTGTATCAAGTTCTTTGTCGGTTAACTTATTAACTATAATCACGGTGACCCTTGTAATCCATAACATTAATTAATTATGGCTTCATATTGTACATTTTTATATATATATATATATACTATGTTATATATATATACCATCTAGTTTACTAAATGTCATTGTGCTTGATAACGATAGGAGGATACTTATCGAAACGTCGTGTTTGTGTATAATAAACCAGTGATTGTTTTCCCATATAATTGTGTTAGTTCTGATATGTCTCCAATCGCTAAAAGATTATCTTGTAGTTTGTTAGATGATTTGGGTTTTGTGTTCATTAAGTCTTACATCTATTTTAATGGTTGCCTTGTTTCTCAAGATAGCAGCTTGTCACAATAACCTTCTTTTTTGGTGTGATGTTTTGCCCTTTGATTGATTGATTGTTGATTGATTGTTGATTGATTGATTGATTGATTGATTGATTGATTGATTGATTGATTGATTGATTGATTGGATTTAAACTCATCTTCCCAGGTGAAGTAAGTTATCTGAATGCATGATTAGGCGAGCTCTATTAGGTCATGAGAGAGAGAGAAATGGGGTTTAACGTGCACTCAACACAACTAGATCATTTCAGGACTAACATATGGATTTAATTTTATTTCAATAATTCACTTGCGCGTAGGGGTCTTTAGCAGTGGGAGGAAACTGGAGTGCCAGGAGGAAACCCATGAGGTTGAGAAGTTGCCCCTATCTCCATGCCACATACGCTCACACCAGGGCTCGAAATCACAGTCGCAAGCCAGAGGTGGCCGGCACTCTAGACCTATATTGGTGAGTGTGTTTTCAAGTGGTTCAGGTATGTTGTCCAATCTTTAGTTGTAAGGAGAGATTTTTGTATTTAAACCGTTTCTATATTATATTCATCATCATTTGCGAGAAGCCTCAACGAAACCGAACTTTAAATATTGTGTTTTCGTGTTATTAAATATAATATTGTTTATAAATTTTTTTTTAACTTCTTTCTTGCACAGGTATTGATTTTAAAGGATGGAATGAGATAAATTTTGACTGTTACTTGTACTTCCGAAAGTGATAAGGTTCTTCTCAGCCCACAATATTAGTCATTATGGTTCTTAAAGCCAATATTTATTTTCGTACACATAACTTACATTTATATTATAATGATGTTCATTGAGTTTATCTTTTAGTGGATTTAATTTAGCGAGTTGAAATCTTTCTAAGGTTGCTCTCATTTTCACCACCTGAAATGGAATGTAGTATTATAAAAATTAAAGTACCAAATAGGTAATAGTAATACAGTGTACTCTGTAACTTCCAGCTTTTGATCAATCCGCCACTCGCCTAGATCCGCCCAAAACCTCTGGTCCCGATTTATTTCCTTCTTGACTGCTTGTAAAACGTTTTGTTCTAACCGCCATTTTGTCACTTCCGCCTTTCGCCATCGACAAGAGGTCCGATGAGTGATTACCCATTGTTATTTAATCCTATAATCTGCCATTGTTAACTCCCCAATCACAAAAACACCACAGTTTATCAGACACTAATAATTAGAGTATAAACAAACAGTACATGTACTCGACAAATCTTTTAAGGGTTCGTTGATTGGCAGCCATTTCAATAACTAATGTGTCAGTGTCTTTAAGCTCCCAAATTGTTCTGTCTGTGTTTTTGAATTTCCGAACAAAGCATTTGAATTTTAGTTTATTTATATGATAAGTATAAATACAGGTCTTAAATTAAAAATGGGTATCAGTTATTTGATATCTTATTCTTATGCGCTATTCTCTTTTGTGATGTAAAGCGTCAACTTATTGCCGATTCAGAAAAATTACCGCAACCAACACAAAAGGACTTAGCAAGCAACAATGGAATAGGCCGTACTACATTCCATTCACATTCACTTCCTGTTATTGGATAAACCGCTACACACTGACATCCGCCATTTCTATTTGGTCCTGCTTGGTGCTGGAAGTTACAGGGTACACTGTATAGATTTAAATCAAGTGCACAAGCATAACAATATTAACCAAATACCGAGAGCCAGGCATGGTCAGAAAAAGGGACTGATCTCAAATTCCAATAATTTGTGCAAATTAAACAGTGAATATAAATTCAATATTCAGCTAAATTTACATATTGAAGTGTGAAACCAGTGATTTGTTACCAAGACAAGCAGCATACAGCTTCTAGATGAAACTTTACATTGCCCTTTTGTCATTTCAACAAATTGTCATTAATATTGTATTGAAGAAAATGATTAATCTGAAGAAATAGTAATGAGCAGTATAAGATGAGCTCATTCCTATAACCAAACTTGATAATAATTAAGGTTCATTTTTCAGACACTAAAATGCTGAATATCATCCTGTGAGATGTGTTCCAATATAACAGTTTGATAACATGAAACATACCTTTTCTTCTAAAAATTTTGATGAAACAGGAAAACAGTTCCAAAAATGACGCAAAAGCTCACATAAGGCTGAATACTGTTGTTGGATCTCTTGTTGAATTTCTTTAGGTATCATTTCTAAAATAGAAACAGCAAGAGCTAAAATGTTTATTGTCAACACAAAGGCGGTACATTTTTTCAAAATCAAACAAATGAAGATCTTGAATGAAAGGGCCGTATTAAAATTTACATTTTGCCTGGGGAAAAGTAAGTGACTTAGAGAGCACATAAAATGGATGTGGGAATTTTTTTTATGTATGTAGCCAATAGTTACTATATCCATTTTACAGCAAGTTCAAACCAATATGATTAAAATTAATTCAGTTATTGAGGGTAAAGATCCGAAAGCCAAAAACGTTTTTCAAATTTTCAATTACAACCTTAATCCGGTTGATTGGAAGTGACAGGCACTACGATTCTTTACCTATACCACTACACATACTTTACCTATACCATACACACCACCTAGTGATGTCTTTGATCTGGCCGGCGTAAAAAAGATAATTACCTATTCAGCATTCTTAATCCCACTAACAATCACTTCTAACACCGAGTTGTAAATTAATTTACAACTTTAAGTCGTAGTTAGATGACCCTTCTCAATATGTTATTCCATTAGTATTTGTACTATTAATTGTAACGTATATTGAGATATTTTATCGTATTTCATTTTTACGGTCTATTTCAGAGTCAAATCCGCATTTTAAAATGGGCGTTGTACCGTGATAACAGATCGTCATTTACAAATTGCTTTTCAGTCATGTTTGACTTTTATGATACATTTTGCATGACTACATATTTTTACTCATGTACTCTTTTACTCAGAGAAATTAGAACCACCAATACTCTTTTGAATCTTAAATTAAGATGGATTACAAAACAAATTATTTAATTGGTGGGATTAAGGAATCAAACAGGCGTTAATGAAAACACAATGAATATAGGTAATTAAGGAATAAACATTCTGAATATGCAGTCAGTCACTGTGACGTACATGCTCTTTAAAAATGAAAAGTAAGTGACTTAAAAAATGTAATTTCTCTGCAACAGATCTGGACCTTTTACAAGTAAATACAAGGGCTCGCTAAAAAGTTCTAAACCTATCTGTGTAAGACCTGTACAAAGTCACCTGTACAAAGTCGGTGGTTTCCATTTATTTTTATACATAGTACCCATGGCCTTTCAGGACTTTTGTCAAGACTCTCTTTGCTGCGCTTAAATACACAGCAAATTTATTTACTGTAGAAAAAAAGAGAGGGAGAGGCATCATCCCCTAAAGTGGAGACTATGTCAGCATGTATCTGTGTTGGGGTTAGTCCTTGAAGTGGGGTTCAATGTCATACTGTTCTGCTCCTAACCTGGGCTAATGAAGACGTGCATATGAATCTACGGCCTACTCTTATATCAAATTCCAACTGCCAAGGGATTTTTTTACATGCACGCCAATGTGAATATGGAACCTCGGTTTTTCGTCCAATCCAACCAACTAAACAGCTGTCCTTGTCAGGTCCTACGTCCTGTATCACTGACAAGGGGAAACCAAGCCGGAAAATAGGGATTAACTTTCTTTGCCAATGTAGGGATCAACCAATTGATCTATCCTGTTCCGGCTTAGTTAGAACTTTTCATGCAAGTGGTTAGTAACTAAATAAGTAAATCATTGATCTTACGATGTAATTGTTGATGAGTGGTACCTTGCATAAGTACCCCACCTGGTGACAATTCTCCTAAAACACTAACAGCACTACTCCCTGATAATATCTGAAATTTAGAAAATATTAAACCTTCAAAAAAATGAAACAATCAATAATAAAGAATGAAATTATCAGCTCATTATTGTACGTACATAGAGAATAATTTAAATCAAATACATTGTATATGATTTTTCTGTGAAGTGCAAATCTGTTTTTCAAAAAAATGAAATAATCAAAATAAATCAGCTCATCATGTACATAGAGAATAATCTAATCTAAATGAAATATTTGACTTTTCTGTGTAGTGCAAATCTGTTTTTGACTATTGTTAAAATATAATTTAAGTCTATTTCATTTCACCATCACGGTGTACAATTCTAGATGTAAACTAAATTATAATATATCTACACTGGACAGATCTGTTGACCACTGTTCTACATCATTATGTACAGACTCTGATGCCTCTAGTACAGCTCGGCTTGTTGTATATTTTGCTGCTGTAATAGGAGTCGGACCATGAAGATATCGCTCCATTTTTTCCAATCTTAAATTCACTGAATCAGACTTAGATTCATTATGTAAATCTACCATTTCTAATTTTTCTTGGATTTTTTTCTGTGGATAAAAATTGCTTTGTTAAAATTAGAATTCAAATAAATTTGACCTTGTATCTGCAAAAACTGTTAAAATACATCCTAAAAATATGCAAATTACACCAAAAATTAAATATTGGTCATCCACATTGGTTTCTATTTATTGCCACACCACTAAATTTACCAAAAAGCAGAGTTTCTGCCTACACTCATCAGGCTCCAATAGTTACAGGTTCATTAAATTCATGGGTAGACCTCAGTTTTTCTTCCCACTCACACAAATAGACCCCACCCCCCTTTTTTCTGTCTGGTCAGAGGGTGCACTATTTTTTTAATTTATTATTGCGACTTCATTTCTTTGGAAATTTAGCCAGGTCACTGACTGTATTATACTATTCATAATCCTATTTGAAAGAGATATTTATACTGTTAAATACAATACAAGGCAAAAGCAAAATTAACACAAAATAAATCTCAGAAAAAAAGATAGTTTGCCAGGCAAAGAAACATACGCCAAAAGCAGCTAAATTGTCCAGTCAACAATAGTTGTCGCATATTTAACTATTTTCGGTAATGAAACATTTATAATACACTAAGATCGGATTAAAAGTAACAACTCATTATGTAATTATCAGAAAATCATTTGAATTTGTTTGGCTTTGATAAAGTTTTAGTATATACGAAATATTTAATATTCTGAATTTAGTTGTTCATGTTATCAAAATTCATTGAAAATCAATATACTTGTTCGTCTCATAACCTTCAACGCTGTGTATAAATTTAAAGTCAATCGGATATTAACTTTAGCATCTAGAGCGTCCACATGATCTTTTTAAGTGATCAAGTGCCATAACCCTGACAGCAATTATCGGAAATCGCTGAAAATCAATAGGCTTTTCGTCTCATGACCTTAAACACTGTGTATAAATTTAAAGTCAATTGGATATTAACTAGAGCCTCTAGAGCGTCCACAAGCAATTGTGGATGCCGGACGAACAGGGGCGAGGACAGTATACAACCACATTTCAATGTGGGCATATAAAAATTATAATGGAAAGTATTCAATTACATTTGAATATTGTAAATAATAGTTCAGAAACATTTATACCTTTTTTTTCGGGGGATCCTCTGCAGAATTTGAACTAGTAGATGCATTAACATCAGATATGTGTCCATTCATATTATTATTGTTACTACTATTAGCACTTTCAACACCATTACCCTGTATTGAATTGTCATTTTTAATATCACCATTGTTTTCACAAACTGAGTTTGTCTGAGAATTGTTTTCACAAGCTTTAAGCACCATAGTAGAATGATGGTTGAATCGACGAATCATTGATAAATTTATTGCATTTGATGATTTTTTGGTATCTTCTGATAGAACTCTATATTCCTAAAACATAAAGAACAAGATGTAGCATTTCCTATTTTAAAAATCACTTCTATTCTTATTTCCACAGTTGAAAACTAACTAATTAATTAGTCAGGAATACTAACAGGTTATTCTTCCCAATGTGATAGAAATATGTTGGATTTCATTGAAGTATTGCTTACACCAGCTGGCCTATTTTTCATTTGTTGGAAAACCATAAGCATCCCGTGTGTGCATGAAGTGCTCCAGAATTATTTAGTGTAAGTGAAAATGTCTTCTTTATGTGATTTTATGCTGATCTGATATGGTTCAGATTTTGCAATATTTGGGTCTTTTGCTTTGATAGGATTTCTAGTTTTTAGGTGTTTCAGTTTGCAGTCTGGCTGAAATATCTTAAAGGGTATTTTTAAACCACTAGGAAGTCATTAGCCATACCAACAACTACAATTATCAATAAATTGACCAATCCTATCATATCATGTGGACACTTACACTTAGAGTAGAGTTTTAGCTCTTTGTACTGCAGAATGTTCTCGTTGTTGGGCTTTGCTTATGTTTGCTCACTACATGTATTATTTTAGTGTTTTCCGAAATTCTGTCCGGATTTTTGCCCTTGTTGGTAAAATTATTTTACGTTCTAACACCCCACGTCAACTGGCAGACTATCGCCATTGAAGAGACGACCACTGTCAAGATTGGTCGCATTATTTTTGTTACATCTTTTTGTGAATCATTTTAGTGAAGCCTGTACCACAACAGGCCCGGGACTGTACAGCGCAGTGGACGCTTACAGCTAGTCCCCGGACCCATTCACTCTTTTTTGAATTGTTTATTTGTTTGTTTGTTGTTTCAGAGTATGATGTCTAGTCGTTATATTTGTCCTTTATGTAAATCATATGTTAAATTGAGTACTTTTGCGCCAACTAAAAATATCAATGGACTAAAGAGGCAACAGGTAAATAACAGATAAGATGACATTAATATAGATCCACATTCAATATGGTTACATACAATTTTTGACATTTACCTCTCCAAAAGAATTATCAGATATTGTAGTCAAGTCCATCAACGGATTGCATACTTTTTTTGACATTTCTACTTTCATTTCTAGAAACAGAAAAATTTGTGATCAACATTTCAATGTATATCAATAAACAGAATATCTTTTATCCAACTGAGAACTCTTCCTTTTAAAACAGTCAACAAATGAAATACTGAAGTACATATACCTATATCAACCAGGACCATTTGTTGCCTATAAAATGCACCCCCATCCCTGGTTGAATCATTCACATTACGTCAGCAGCATGCCAAGACTCACGATAGTTCATAGTAACCAGGCGCTTTGAAGACCCGACACTGGCCACACTCGCGGTTTAGTATATAGGAGACTTGCTAAAAATGGCATCAAGAAAGAGGTCGCATATTTCACGCATTGCTTTTCGAAATAACAGAGATCGCATAGTTTACACGCAGAAAATTATGTGCTTCACCCAGCATTTACACAACTCTACTGCACATAGCCTCCGTACTTTTTTATATTTCCTCTTATGTCATTCATAAGTTCATGGCAGTAAGCCTACGTAGCTATCCTATTGGAAGCAATAAAGCGCATTTCATACAAGACTTGGGATTGGCTAGAACACGATATACTGTTTACATTCAGCCAATCAAATGATGGCTTTCATAGTGATAGTTTTCTCTTTAGCCCTGTTCATCATTAGACTAAATACCATAGGCCTATCAATGAAATAAAGATGCTTAAAATAGGGTTGTTCACAAAACGACTTTACATGCTTCTATTGAGTATTTTGAGAGGCTCTAAATCACGCAGATGTAGAGGGCAAAAAAGCAAATTCACTGTAACCTCTGGTTCTATGAGTGAACCATAACAAGAGCAGTAAAAGAAACACCCAATTGCTTGTAAATTTTGATTGAATCTATCACATTTCAAGTGTTTTAAATTTTGATTGAATCTATTACAGTTTAAGTGCAATAAATCAACCCTTCAACATTTTTTAGAGAATTACCTTCTTCATCATTTTTAGCACAATCAGAGAATAAATCTTTACTGCTCAGGGTACTTCTATCTCGGTGAAAATAATGTGACTGGAAAAAACGTGTCCAAAATTCACTCTCTGATAGTTGATGGGGTACAGACTCTGCATGTTTCTTTTTAACTAAACAATTAATCAACAAATGATAATAATTAAGACATCAATAATTCATTTACCTTTTCACACACACACACAGAATTCTTACTATTATGGAAACATTTCTAAAGCAATATAAGCATTGCAACAGATTTGATCTATCTGAACTAGACTGGACCGGTGTAAGATAAATAATAGCTATTTTCTGCTTATCATTAGAAAAGTATTTTAATTCCCATACATGTGCAGTAATATTTCTTAGATATGCTGTAGTTGGTATATTTTTTTAGAACCTGACTTGAGGTGGATTAACTGCATAGACAGGGTATTAAAGTCCAAACTAATATCTACATTAAGACTTTTGCCGAAGTCTGAAATAATATGTGTCCTATGCCTTTGTCAACGAAAGACCCTAGTGAAACTTTAACTGTAGTACAGGAATATTCCTCCCAATAATTCATTGCTAACACTAAGTTGACTACCAAATCTATATTACAAACATGCAGAAATAGTTTTTATGATTTTGAATTTGGATATCCTATGTTCTGGTGAAGCTAGTACCGGGTTCCTGTTTCTTATTTGAAGCCAACACACATACACGATTTTGTTAAAAGTCAATGATCATTTGATGCCTTTGAAACTAACAAAACATGTTGCTGTTTCAGACATGATCAAACTCGAAGTTTGCTTCAAAATAATACGTAAAATATTGATAAACAAAAAAGGAATCTGAATATGAAAATTGACAAAATATACCTTTCCCTATTCATGTCACAGGAGTGTAATTCTGTGTTAATATTAATAAAGTTGTTAGAAGTTTCATACTTTGGGGCCAAATACTTACCCATAGGATATGTTTTAAAAATAGATTCTATTATATCAGCAGTAAGATTATATTTTAAACCATTACAACCATCTGTCTGGGGCTTGATGTCAGCCTGCCATAAAAAAAATGTACATGTATATTAGTAAAATATCTATAAATTTTCAATTAATTTTTCTACAAGACTTTTGCAAACTGGACATTGACACTCCTTCATATAATGGATGATTTGATTTGTTGAAAGTACTAAAACCAAGTGGTTTTATTAACACTCCTTTATATATTTTTGGATTTAATTTACCAAAGGTCAACAAAAGGGTTTTATTGTGCATTCAACCACAAGTCTGAATCAATGAAATTGAATATAACATTCTTATCATGTATATTGCTTTAATAAGCAGTTAAAATTAAACAATTTATGAAATCCTTACCAAAAATGCTGGTGAAACTCCTACTGTTTGTTTTGCTTCTGTTTTACTGTTATTAGATAATCTCTGGAAACAAAACAAAAAACATTATTGAGAAAAGACAGTGAGAAAAGACATATTAATTCTATTCAAACGATGTGATTGTTGATTTTCAGTACACTTATTGTGTCATTGACAGTTGATAAAAGTGGCTCAGATTACCATGGTAAATCAAATTACTATCTAAAACTGAAAATTGCACTAATACTGTGCTGTGATGTGATGTGAGTAATTTAATGTGCAAGCCTCAAAATTTGAGGATCGAATTTGTGGTGCATACACATACAAATAGAAAATATGATACAAAAATAGATTTCTCAAAAAAACTTACATTTGAGATTGTGGACCAGAATTCTTCTGCTGATATCACTTGACTGACAACTAGATCTTTGTACAGTTGAAATATCTCGGGATTGTCTTGTAATATTCTTAAAATTAAAAGAATGGGTAGAGCACATTATTAATATCATTATAAAAGAAACAGTATAGAAAAAATTGAAAACCATGAATTTGCAAAATATCCACAAAGTCTCCTGAATCTCTTTGTAATAGACAGTCTTACGGGAAAAAAATGTGTAGCCTATTTATCTGGAGATCTCAAATATGAAAAAATTATATTTTTGCTTTACTTGCCTATTTTTCTCCTCCAACTCACTGCTTATTTTACGTTTAAACTTGGGTAAAAGTTGTTGAAGGATTTCTTTAATACTGTCACGATCTGTTATCATAGCTGGTCGACCTTCTGGATTGTTGAATTGAAAAGTATTGGCACCACCATCATTAAACACTAACTGTAACTGGACCTTTTCTTTTGAGTCTGGAGATATTTTTTGAGCTACACATTTAAACAAAAACATCTATAATTCCCTTTACAAATGGAGCTCAAATTTAATATTACATCGAAAGAGAGTGAGAGAAATGGGGTTTAACGTCCACCCGACACAAACTTGGTCATTTTGGGACTAACATGGTTTCATATTATTTTGATAACTCTCTTGCACATAGGGGTTTTTAGCATTGGGAGCAAACTGGAGGATCTTGAGACAACCCATGAGGTTGGACAGGCTTCTCCTTGTCACGTACTACCGGGGATTTGAAACCACTCCAGTAGAGTCAATGACAGACCTTATGATACAGCGTGCACATGCTAACCATACGGCCAACATTACATCGAGGATTACTGGTATTATAATAGTAAGTGAAGGAGAACTGTACAGCATACAAACAACCAGACAATATACAGACAGTGTAATCCTTAAAAAACAAAAGTAATATAAAATCAAGGTAATTGATCTGAAGGCCAGCCTTTAAGCAGCCACTAAACTGTACGTACAGTCCCAGGCTGCTTGTGATAATAGGCTTCATTCAAAATGAAAACAAACTCATAACAAGAGAGAGACTCAAAAAAACAAACAATAGGTTTTAAAACATTATGCAAGTGCAAAATATATATCAGTGAATTTTCTACAAAGTTATGGTATAATTCCTTGTACAAAAAATAGAAAACCAATCACAAGAGCAAAGCCAAATGGCGTCTCTAGCTATTCCGACTAATGACGTCATTAAGTTAGAATGGCAAAAACATTAGCAACAGACTATAACGATACAATTGTTTTACGTCTCTTTGTGTGTAGGCATTGTAATGTACATGTACATAAATACTTACATTTTATATCTGCATATAAATGACTGATAGTAAAAGTATCTTTGCCACCTGGCATCCATGCCAATCTTTCTCCCATCATATACAATGTTCCATCAGTCTTTCTTTGACGAACATGGTTGACAATTAAGAGCACTTCTTCAGAAGATCGAGACATGTTTCCAAGTAATTCTATCGCACTTACAACACACAGATATATCTGAAATAAAAAAATATATATTTTTATCACTTTGTCAGGAGAAACTTTGTATACATGAGGATTTTGTATTTGAGAGAAATTCTAGTATGTTTCTAAGGAACTGTATAACTGTAAACATTACAAAATTCGATTTTGCAGAATTTCTCCTTAAATTTAAAGAGACAAACAGGAAAACTCAATTGCATTTCCTTAATTAATTGGTTAAATCTGCCTATCGCTTGAAATGGCCTATAAATTATTAGTTACATTTATTAACATGTCAAGCTCCTTACAACTGTAATTGCCAGTCTTAGAAGTAAGTCTTGGCCAGATTACCCCCCTTAAAATTTTGACAAAACTGTGCCATGCCACATACAAGAAGAAAAAATGGGAATGATCCAAAAATATATTTGAAACAGTCTAATTTTCAAAATCTTCGACTGGAGAACCATGTCAGAAGGGCACTCCCAAGCTTCAGCACTTGCTTGACAAAAACTGATTGCTCACAAAAACTGATTGCTCACAAAAACTGATTGCTCACAAAAACTGATTGACTCGTAGTTAAGTTTTATGCATGTCTTTGGATGGGAAATAGAAATGTCTGCCTCTATACTATTATTAGCTAGAAACCGCATGGAATTAAAAGGTTATTTATACGCACCAATGTCACTATGCTCATATTTGAAGTTGGATGTGGAAGAATTTGAATAGATAATAATAATCAATCTTTGTGAAGACAAATAAAAATATGATGGTTTATTTTCTGTTATTGTTTAAAATTGTTATTAGGAACCCGTTGTTAGTTCTAGTCTAGCCATTCCTAATCTCAGACACAGAGGGTCAAGACATGAGGCTGGCTACCTAATTAACCAATACCTTTGTATTTTAATTTCAATCAATGTGGTATTGTTTTTTTCTTCATAAACTTTAATCAACGAAGATTCGATTGAGAAGACGAACAAACGTTGAGATGTTGATAATTATTTTAAAATGAACCTCAGTCGATTGAAAATACCTAGAATATGCCCATGTTTGCTGTCTTTGCTAAGGAAACTACAAATCAGTCCTATTGAGAAGCATGATATCGTTGACAGTTATTTATGAAAAGCCGACAAAATGTTCAACCATAACATGCCTTTAGTCCATGACCCGGTTACCGGAAATAGGTCTTATTTACGACATTCAGACGACCACAAAACAGCATTTACGACGTGCCAGAAAACTTACATAGTTACCGTTTTTGTACATAGCAACTAAAGACGCTATTTAGAAAGACCGGATAGTAGATCTATAATTAATAACTATTATTCATATTAATTAGTTGTAATATTACTAGATCTATATATATATATATATATATATAGTCGAGTCTTTATTGTATGTTTGTTTCCCAAGAAACAAAAAAATAGCCATGCAGGGTAAGTTTTTACGAACACAATTGATTGGCATTAGGCTAGGCCTAGTAAGCTAGAGCCAGTTAATGAGTTATGTTATTGATATACTCATATAGATAATATTAATACATTTAGGTCATTTAAAATTATGATACTCATAGTATGTATAGGCTAGGCCTAGCTAAGACGCCATAAAGTAGAGTAGTAGTACTAGTATTGTTCTGAGACTGTGGCACTAGTACTGTACTAATAAAATTGAATTCATCACATATCATGATATAATATAATATCACAAACTAGGACATATGGGATAGAGAAATACAAACAAACATGGTCGATATGGAAGAATGGAAGCTAATAATCAGGCCCGTACCTAGCGGTTGGGCAAGGGGGGCAGCTTCCCCCCCTGGAAAGAATCGGCACCCCACCTGAAAAAAAAAGGTGCCCTTTCCATTGAACACAATATGAGGCCAGCGACGTACATGCCCATATCAGCATGGGCGCCCCATAAAGCCGAGTGACATTGGTTGGGACATACGCGATGAGATTGACAGATCGTCCAACCAATGTCACTTGTATTTATATGGGGGCATTACCAATCATGTTGTGTGAGGCGCCCCTCAAATGATGGGGCGCCTCATAATGAGTCACACAATGAACACCACAACTTGTTTGGACGTCAAAACGGCGTGATCTGTGGTGCACCTTATCCCAGAGGACCTTCCATAATGACATGATTGGTGGGGCGCCTTTATAATGACAATATATGATTGTTGGGCCGCTCTTAATGCAGAATGCACTTATCCATTGTACGCAATACAAAGCCAACGACTAACAGATTCATATCAGTATAAAAAGCCGAGTGACTTTGGTTGGGTGCCAACTACGAGATTGACTGAACGCCTAATCAATGTCACTTCTATTCATGTCGTTATATATGAGGCGCCACACCCCCCAAATGGTGAGGCGCCTTATCTGAATCACATGATAAACACCTAACTTGAGGGAGCGTCCAAAACTGTGTGATCTGTGTGTGGCTTATCCCGGAGTGGCGCCAATAATGACATGATTGGAATGGCGCATTATAATGTATGTTTGTCGGTCCGCACATAATAAATAATGTCAAGCAAGATTGGTTGGGTGCTCACAACTTGGTCAATGGGGTGCCCAATACAGTATGATTGAAGGGCTTGTGTTATATGTGCCCGTTATACAGCGTGCCACCGCATGATCATGGTCAGACAATTCATTTTATCTTGCGTTTATGGACTTGAAGTCACTTCGTATTGCTGCTAGTATCATAGGTCAGAAGGGGTCGTTTAAGGTCTGCCACTCGAATTATTAGTGAATCTCACCAATTATTAATATTTCACTGACATCCTTCTTTTGATTTCCAACAACATCCTCTCGCAATAAAAAAATGAGTGATTTCATCACAAAAATTATTCTAGATATTGACCTCGTTCAAGGTACAGACCGTATGTGTTGCTGTTTACAGCCTATTAGACAATAGATCTGGTAGCGTTGCCCTCGATCATTTTCAAGGGTGTCAAATACTGCCGCAAATCAGGGCGCCTTGTTACAGGTATAGATTCATCGCGCCCTTTTACTGGATTTGAAGCACCCCTTTCGTATAAGTATTTCAGATAATATTATAAAACTTAGTAGACTTATTTTAGAACCCAATGAGTCCTTACCCGTTCCCGGCGCCGGCGATATTTTAGGGAATTTTTAGAATTCGCGTTTATTTTTCTGCCGTGAAGTGTAAAGTAGCAAGAATCAAACTTGTATTTTATTACTGTCATGTATATAACGGTTCCCAATATACACAGCATCAATATTGTATAACGTGCAATACTTAACCGTGTATCCAATTCCAGTGTGAAGAGATGCCCCCCTCCCCCACACACACACACAAAAAAAAAAAAAAAAAAACGCCGGGCACTTGACAGATACCTACAATGACGGAAAAGCGACTAAGCGGTCTGGCTTTGTTACACATCAGAAACCAAAATTTTGCTGACGTAGGGGGGCGAGGAAGATAAATTTATGACAACAAAAAATCAATGAATGAAGGTCATTGCTGACTGCCGTAAGCAAGAGGTGGAGAGAGCACAAAAATTAGAAGCTGTGAGAGTGAATTTAGCCTTTATGACATGCAGGTGGCGAATGTGTCGGAAAATTAAGAGTTTCCAGCCGACATTAACTATATCTCGACCGAATTTGAAAGGATATGTCGTACTAAAACTCTCTCCCGACGAAAATGCGAGCATAGCTAACGAGCGATTTTTTTCCAATGCAGACAGAAAAATCCGACAGGAACGGCCATAGATTGATTCAAGCCCGCGTCAGGAGTGATAATCTTCAAAATTCAAACAAATCGCACTCTAACCGGATTCCAAACATTTCGTTTTTCTCATAAATTATTATAGGTATACGCTGAAGTCGTATTCCTACCTTCAAAATTTTATAATGTTCATATCAAATTATCATAATACGCCAATATCGCAAATTGAAATTTCGGACATTTTCATAGTACCTACAGGTGCAAACCATATTTTCTAAACTTTTTGGGGGTCTGGGGGGCGAGTCTCTTCTACGTGGACCGTCCACTGTAGGTTCTTCCCCCACCCCCCCCCCCCCCCCCCGAAGCTCCATCGGCGCCCCCAGCACACCTTCCCCCCTAACATTTTTGGGCTAGGTACGGGCCTGATAATATTATGCCATTTTAACTTATTAGGCTACTTAATAGGATAGATCATTTCGTACAAGGTTGTCCCCAGCCGCAGCAAGACTTGTTTATCGTAACGCATAAAGGGTATTTGGCTCTTTTACGGCAATTCAATTTGTGTATGAATCAATGAATAAGCTAACTATATTGATCTAGGACCAAGTTAATTAGTTTGGGCGTTCACTACAAACATAAATACGCCCTTAGTCCGTTGTTTTGTTTTCGTGATCGTCATGTGATGATGATGTATTAATTATTTGGTAAGAGAGTTGGGTGGGATTATTTCTTTTGAACACAGGTGCAGAAAAAAAAGAACAACATTCAATTTATGGGTCTTAAATCTCACCCTTAAATCTTTATACTATTTCCTGATGTGCTTTTGTAGATCGCTTTGAATTCTATTACCGTAATAGTAATAGGCCTACCATGCCATATTCATGAGTTATACTACACAGATAAAGTGAAAATGGTTTAATTTAGCGCTAAACTTTTAACAAGTTTTCCCCACAGCCTGCATAATAAACACAAGACCCAATAATACACGCAATTTGCCATACCTCTATTGACTAGTGATTTTTTCGTTTTAAAAACATCTTTATAAAGATAACAAACGATATTTAGACACCCCGAAATATTCTTATCAAGAATGTTTTGATTTTAGCTGTCGAATAAACAAAAAAGAGTACCGTAATTTAATTAGGAATATTATTGACATGAACATTCGGAACGTGAATTAAATATGGAAATTATTGACAAGCGGTGGCCTTTTTTTATATTTTTTATGGTACAGTACCGGATAATCTTAAAAATTTGTAAATGGACTAATAACCACAGGGCATTGGGATGATTATTAAATGAAGTGTGTATATTTGTAAATGTTATCCACAAAATTGCCTTTAATAACTGGCTGGGATTTAATATAATTTATAAAAATATACATTTACTGGGTACTTAACAATTATGGGTCAATGATTTGGGGCCTATGTGAAAGCAATATTATATTTACACAAGACTATACGACATACATGTAATCAGTAATATATTACTTGTGAATAAATTTAGTAGACTGACAGTGACAATCAATTAATTGTTGACAAATATATATTATTGTCTGTAGTTGCTAATCATATTGCCCAAACACAAACGATCGAAAATGTTGTGTGCTGCTTTGATAGCAAGGCACATGATCTTGTTAAACTTTTTTAATCTTTAACCCCTTCAAAATATTACAATGGTTTAGCTCATCAACTGACAAGTTCAATGTTGTGATGGAGACTGTCGAAAATACAAGCAAAAACATTAACTTTTTTTCCCGTTGGTATATTTAATTGTGCCATGGATTTTATTGAACCGGAAGTGATTTCAAACACATTGGCAAGTTTTTAATAACAAATATTCAGTAGTTTGTTCACAATTGAAATAATCTGTTTATAATTTATCACGGTTCAAGACAGTATAGTCTTTACTTTAACTTTTTTATACTAATTTATACTGTATGAAGCATGAATTATACTATAGACTACTGCATAGAGTAGTATAGTATTAGTATAGCGTCTACTCGCATAGTCTAAGTTTCACCCTCAGCCCACCAATTGTTACAGAGCAACAATAAGTATGGTAAGCTTATGCCAGCTCGTAGGCTAGAACCTTTGAGTTTGAGTTGACTAAATTTTATTTAAATTTAAATGTTTTTTAAGTTTATTATAGTTTATAGGCTTGCTTTACCATGGGCATGGCATGACTCATGAGGCATGACCTACCTACCAAGCTAGGATGTCTTGGGTTCGCTCCCTGTACCAGTTGTGCAGCTAAAAAAGAGCAAGTACCGTACTAAGATTGAGGACCTGACATGGAAATCCAAAAATAGGAGATGCAGCCCATGTCCCTGTCTGGAAAAATTTCCCTCATGGTCATGATCAGTTGATCACATATGATGAATCAAAATTCAAAGCACATTGCATGGCGTAAGCAAGTTTATGTCTTCATTAGCTTGGTTGGTGCCGAAAGACGTTCAACCCAATTTCATTCAATTAGATGGTGTGATCATAGTGACATATTGTTAGAATTTTACAAGGGTAGCAATTGATAGTATAGCTACCCGGTATTCAGTTCTCCTTTTATTTGAATAACAAATTATATTTTCAGTGGAAAACCAACCCAATGTGTCATTTATGACTACTCTGGACAGGGAATTATTTCCAACGAAAATGCCACCAAATAGATTTGGGAATGAAGTGGTTCCACTACGAGGTGCACCACATAGAGGACCTGGATGTTATGAAAATGAAGAGGTGTGGTATTGAACTTTAATTTGATCAACACTAATATTATGTACTGTACTTTAACTTTTAACAAATGGAATTTTTAAGCATAGGTCGTATGACTACACCGTTGTATATTAGTAATAATATTACATATATTGTCATCACTTTTGTAACAAAGGCTGTCTGTCCATCTGAGTAGTGTTGTCACAATTCTTGACAACTTTTTTCAAAAAAATTGCATGGCCTACTCACTGTGCCATGAGGAAGACCTCAATCGAACTTGATTGTATTGTTCATTTATGATTAAACAATTTTATGAAATCTTGTGAATGCAATACAGGTCAAAGTTCCTAAAAGAACTTATTATTAAAACTTAGTAGGATATTTGTTGATTTTTTACAATGTCTATTTTCTGTCTTATCTACAGATTTATCTTGTAGATTTGTTTTTGCGTGTAGTGCTGTCCTCCTGCGACAAAGCTCAGCTGCTCAATCTCCAGTTTCACACTAGAGTAAAATTGTACAACATGAACTAATAGGGTATCATCATCCAATATAGATATCAATAATTTGTATACTACAGACATGAGAGTTTTCAGCCAATTGGCCGATTTCCTCCAATCGACCTAAAGCAATTTTTATAAGTTTGACTATAAACTATTAAAAGAACCTCGTAAAAATTATTCAAACAAAAATTATCTCCATATGTAAACTAATGAAAACGGACGTAACTCGAGCAAATAACTTTCCCTTCAATCGGAACATCATTCGGTAATCTACGCCAAGCTCATTACGCCTTTGACGGAAATTTTTTTGCTGCATTGATGGTTTTTGACCCGTTAAAAATTTTCAGCCAATTTCACTTCTCACCACACTCGTGTCTATTGTAAATAACACTATAATTAGCTTACATGATATGATATGTGTAATTGTTGTATAGCATTTTTAATGTAGGCCTACATACTTTAATTTAAACTATCAGATACAAATGCTTGTTGACATTTTGTTATCTTACCAATACCATGTGTTCACAGTATAATCGAGTCAATGTTATTGAGTGGGATGTGGCGAAAATTGTAATTTTGATTACCGGTAAATCAATTTACTTTAAAATCATTTCCACAAGTCTGCAATCTGTTTGGCAGTGTTAAATCACAAATAATATTCGAAATATAAATTTCCACCAAAGTGGTCAATGTTAGAGTGGTTACATCAGTTTATGCTCCCTTAAAAAAAAGTGAAAACTTCAAATTAAACTACCGTAGCTAAGCCTCTAACTCAATATCATCCAAAGGCTTTGACATTAAAAACACATTTAAAAAACACAATTTAAATTTTAATCAAAATTGATGTTGTGGTCTTACTGGGAAAAGATGGGCTTCTAATATCCAATATTTAAGACAGAATAAATATTTTACCATTGGTACGAATCATAATATACCATAATGTATTTCAGCGCCATTTGTTACACGTGATCCGAAGAACTAAGGCACTGAACTAGGCTAGACATATTCTACAAGTCATGTCAAGTGGTGATGTCATATTTTTATCTGGGGAGCCTCCACAATATAAATACTATCGATGTAGACTCGAATAACCAGGCACCAAAGACTGTCTGTGGTTGAGACATCTGGCATATTTCGGCAAATATAACTCGTTTGAAATTGAGTAAAACATTTGAATGTTTAATCAGTTAGATTAAATATACTTTTACATATTAGTATTATCATTCATTGTCATTATTATGCATTGCGATCCATTTGTGTCAATTTCTAGGTCCCAAAAATAAGCGATTTAGCTCCTTTATTTTCTAAATCGTAGCAGTTTTTAAATCTGTGATCTGAAAATGGTTCTTTTGCCTAGCCAGAAAACCGATCGCATGTTTCAAGCTGTCATCTGAAATGCCTGCTTCTATAATAGTAAGAGCTGTTTCTAAATTTTCAAATATTTATAGAGGTGATTAATGATTAATGTCAATGAAATTGATATACAACCAGCCGTTGGTTTCCTAGATAACTGAATAATAATAACAACTAAACAGGAATCGAACAGGTCCTGTTCTTTTGTTTGCATGGAGGGGAAATTGGATCCGGTTCTAAGACCTTTGCCTAATGTGTATTAAAATAATGTTGGTTATGTATGGTAGAGCTTTAAATTATCTAACATAATTTTAAACATTTTTCTTACTTTTCCTATTATAATTTTTACAGAAAACAAATTTTTGGTATGGTGTTGAACATAAGATTACTAGTGAGAAAGGTTATACACTTGGTGCAAGAACAGCTGCAAGAATCCCTAAACATACTGTTGTAAGTTGACTTGTAAAGCTTAAACATGCATTATTCAAGAGCTAAATCTGCCTAGTGCAGGTCTTTATTTGGGCATGAAATGTTTTCTAAAGTATTAATTAGACATTAATTAACTGATCCAGACCTTAATCAACTTTGGATGGCATGAGATTGCTCCGATATTAAACAGATTAAAACGTTTCAGTGATAGATCAAATATGGCGGCCCCAGACACTTTGAGTCTTCTTAGCTTTGATCAACCAGGACCGTGGTTGAAATTATTGCACACGTCGGCCAAATCTTGAAATGCCAATATCTTCGCTTACAATAGAGTCATTTGAATGAAATTTTCAAATTATTCATTTTACATCACTTACTTTTGAACTAAAATAGCAAGAATGGCTAGTTCTTATCTATATCTTGAATAATGTAACTTTAAATAAGACCTACAGACTGACAGAACTTATAATGTGCTAAAAATATGGCTAGTTTTCACTGACACTAAGTTGGTCTGCCCATAGGCCCATCCAGTAAAGAAATTTATAATAAACTAAAAGTAAAAGAAACATTATGTAAATAAGATTTAGGGAAAGAGCTGGACGTTCAAGCCATAATAGTCCAAAAATTGATAGGGGAAAATGAATGACAAGAACGTCCTATTGTTGACAGACAGAAACTTTGCCCACAGTTCATATCCCCGACCATTTAAGTAGGCCTACCTAATAAAGAAAGTTTCCATTGTCATTCAGTCCTTTTAGGACAGTTTCAGTTTAGTAACATCATGTATTACTGAAGAATTTCGGCTTGATTGGCCATTAGTAGGCCTATTTAATGCAGACTGTATAATCCACTCAATATAATCCATCAGATCAGTTGATTATGGGCTTGTCATGTGAATAAATGTCTAAATTACAATTTATATAATATATATTCAGGGAATTCTTACTAGTCCGCAGTCTGTTCACTAGTCCCGCGGGTGCACTTATAGTCTGTAAATATCTATTATGGCCATTTTCACGATTGATGATCACATGTAAATGCACACCCGTAACAAACTCTGAGAATAATACTAGCGCACCCACACCGACAATGAAATACATACCAACCCTGACCGACAATGAAATATAATACACCAACCCTGACAATGGTATGTTACTGTACGCAACGCATCCACACTGACAATTGTATGTAACCATTTTACCAAGAATTGATTAAATTCAATATAAGAGTAGGCCGGTAACGCTGCTATCCCTCATACACTGAATAACGCATGCAAGTCTTCATTGGCCCACTCTGAGCAGAACAGTAGGACATTAAACCCTATTTCATTTTCCTACTTTTCTACGCCAATCAGACTGTTGAAGATAGGCATGCTCGTTTTTTGGATACCCATATTTAAATTATTTATATAGCGGCGGATTAGTGAACCCCTCTCAATATTTGAAAAAGAACAAAATAGGCAATAGGCAAATTTTTCTCTTGCATAATCACTCTTTAAACTACTTAATCAATTTAAGCTTAACATTCATGAGTAGGTATTTTAATCGATTTTTAGTAGCAGGATATTGAAATATTTAGTTGATAATCAAATGAAATGATCAAATTTATTGACTGTCATGGATGTGTTTTGTGATTTTCTTATATTACCTCATTCTTTTACTGAATACAAATATGAGAATTACATGTACTCTGAATTATCATTTCATTATTTTATAATTTTAGATTCAGAATCCTTGCCCTACAACATATCAAAAAACATGTACAGACCCTAAAACATTTGAAATCTCTAAAAAACCTTTTGAAGTTGGAGCAGAGAGATTTCAGACAAAAAAAAGTACAGCATCTATTATGGAAGCAAGTCCGGGGTAAGAATATAATACTGGCAGCACAGATTATTTCTTTCAACCAGGTTTTTAAATATCACTTGTCTATGACGAGGTATCGGGTTCTAAATGCGATCTAGAGTAAAAAGTAGAAAATCAAAAGTCAAAAGAGAAAATTCTTATCCTAAATGGACATTTTCGTGCGGGAAACATATACCGCTCGTGATTTTCAACCTAATACGTCCACCTTTTCAACTTAAGTCGTAAATATTCTACTTTCAACAACATCATTTCTACTTTCAATACCGGTAATCAATTTTTGACATTCGACTTTCAACTTCAGATTTTCTACTCGAGATTTTCTCCTCAAGATTTTCTCCATGCATATTACGGAAATAAATTTGATCACGTGACTATTTCTGCCCAATCGTTTATTTTTCCGGGAAAATATTGTATTTTATTGACATGCAGAAATAGTCACGTGATCAAATTTATTTTCGTAATATGCATGAAGAAAATCTTGAGGAGAAAATCTCGAGTAGAAAATCTGAAGTTGAAAGTTGAATGTCAAAAATTGATTATTGAAAGTAGAAATTATGTTGTTGAAAGTAGAATATTTACGACTTAAAGTTAAAAAGGTGGACGTATTAGGTTGATAAGCACGAGCGGTATATGTTTCCCACACGAAAATGTCCATTTGGGATAAGAATTTTCTCTTTTGATTTTCTACTTTTTACTATAGATCGCATTTTGAACCGGATACCCCGCGATACTTGTCAGCTAATATACATCGACTACACACAATGTATTTTGTGTTCATGTCATTTGTTATCACTCTTTAGGTTCTGTTATTTTATAAAATAACTAAATGTAGCCTATGCTGTGGTGGAGGGAGGTTGCTTCGCAGAATTGCACCATTTTTTTCTGAGACAAAATAAAAAACCCAAATAACTCAAGCATAATTACTGCAGAGGAAACCTTCTTGATATTTTTGAAAGATAACTCTCACAGCAAAGTGGACTAAGTTTGATCATTTTACATGTAATATTTATAGTTATTTATGATTTTGAGAATTGGCAATAAATGAACCAAGCTTGCATTATTATTACACTGTTTTATCACATAATATGTCTAATACATTGACCACTTTAAATTTTAATTCAAATTGTTTTTATGATATCACAACACAAGTATGATGCAAACTTTATTTGTTGATATTGTGTTAAATTTTAACAAAGTATACATATGCAGTTGATGTCTTTTGACACCTTAATTGGCTCTGCTACAAGGGCATATGTCTGCAGTCGAGTAATCAAAAAGTATAAGCCAGGTTTTTATTTTTTTACATCAGGCCATAAGCTTACCGGGTATATGCATTTAGACATTAATTTATTTATGGTACCGGTACTTGAATTGTAAGAGCGTGAATACTGTACCAAGAAGCCCAATATAAAACACAGACATAGCATTAGCAGTTAATTGCTATGAGGTTAATGAGTTCAAAGTGAATTGTCTGATATTAAATAATTCTTTTATGAATTTGTACTTTAGGCCTGGTACCTATGATCAAAGTAATCCAAGAAATCGACAAGTACAATGGCACCAGTCTTTTGGAGGAGCTCCAGTTATGTTACCAGAGATTAGTGTTCAAAGCACAATTCATAAAAATACTGATAAGGTTGGTATAAACAATATGAGTATCAGTTGCTTGAATTACCTATTTTACAGAATAAGTTTTAACCCTTAGTGGAATTGGGGGGAGGGGATGGTGGATGGCGGAATGGTTATCATAAAGTCTGTCATTGAGTCAACTTGCGTGGTTTTGAATCCCCGGTTGTACGTAACAATGAGTAAGGTTGCCTGTCCAACCTTTTGGGTTTTCTCCGGGTCCTCCGGTTTCCTCCCACTACTAAAGACCCCTACATGCAAGTGAATTATTGAAATAAAATTAAAACCATATGTAAGTCCCGAAATGACCTAGTTTGTGTGGAGTGGATGTTAAACCCCATTTCTCTCACTCTCTCTCTCTTTCTCTCTCTCTCTCTCTCTCAAAATTTTAGAATTTCTCAATTGGGTATTTCATAGTTATATCCTCTTCCTTGTTTACATTCAATTTCCCAAAGTCTTCTAAAGGTGATACAGGACAAAAATTTAATCTTTTTAAAACTTGGTGAGATTGTTCCGTGGGGCATAGGACTCAAATTTTAATATTTTGAGTTATCTTTGTCGTTCCTTTTTTTGCATACAGCTGGTGGACATTTTTAAAACTTAGATGAATATTACTTGGTAGGATTAACACAATAGAAATTTTAAATATCATTTGCAAATTGTGGAGTTATCTCCATTTGTTGACAAAGATTTTAAATATAGAACAGCCCTAGTTGGCGGCATATAGAGTGGTGATGGTCTGTGTTTTCAAAATTAATGTTCTTTGTCGAAATATTAGTACTTGTATAGTAAGTTGGAATTGATTTAGATAGTTGGAATAATTTTATTAATTGTAAGTCGATGTTCTTCAGATCTGTTTGCAAATCGTACAGTTAATTATAGCTTCACCTGGAACAATCGGAATCTTATGTGTTGTATCATTAATTCTAAGATATTTTTATTTTTTTACTTTCAGTTATTTAGTACAAAAGAAGAAAAGAAATTCTTCAGAAAATTGGCATACTTAAAACTCTACTATTGAATTACAGTTTAATTTGGGGGGTTTTTGCCATAAGGAAGAATATCTATTTAGCGTGTGATTGCTAAGAACTTTACCTTGAAAAATGAAACCTATGTATTTTATGTGTATCAGGCTACATTTTGAAAATTTTATAAGTATGAAATGGTTTCAATAATTATATCTGCTAACTCCTGCAATTTTATTTGTCCGCAGTTTGGAAGGTTTTGGATAGCAATTGAGAGTAGAAAGTATTTTTACACAAACCCTATTCTACTTGAAACATTATCTGAAGAATAGCATACTTTCATCTTTAGAATTTGCATCAGATAATTTAAATCTTATCAACTGATACAGGACAATATTCTAGTATGCCTAAAATTATAGAATAACTGCCAGAAAAAAAAGGTTTTGTGTAGGAATAAATTGTCTCCATATTAGGTTTTTTCCTAAAGAATGTCAAGCTTTCAACTGTTACTTTCATTAATTGTTATTATGGTTGTTTGTGACGATTTTTTTCCCGTTGATCATGTGAAATTAATTACAAGTAAATAACATACTTTTATATAAAATATGAACTAGGCGTTGGAAATTGTTAAATTGTAAAACATGTACAAAAACTGTGTAAATAAAAAAAATAATCAAATGTAGTGACAATTCATTTTTATCCCACATTCAATTTATGCATTAGTTAATGGAGATCCATGATTGAACAAGGTATTTGTTATGAACTACCGGACATGATTTGGTAATCGACTGATAATCCTCTTCTTATTATGCTGCACTTTAGGTTATGAATATAATACAAAATAGTCTTAACCAAAAACATAAATAAAGAAATCCAGATTGTGATAACCAGATATAAAACATGCCCATAAGTCATATGTGAAGTCTGTACAAATGCAAAAGTGAAGAAAAATAGTTCAAAATCATTACATCCATCAACATGAAGGGTCTATATCTACAGTTGGTTTTTTTAATAATAATAATTTAATATTGCAAACAGATCCACAAATGTCTATCTATATTTTAACACTGTTAACAATGACATTTTTTTAATGATGTTATGGCATCAAGCCTCTCGGTTGAACTTAAAGATTTAATTATGACTGTACAAATGCAAAAGTGAAGAAGAAATATTTCCGGCAAACCCATTACAAGAGATTGCTATATTTCTCTGTAATGCTCAGTAAACGCACACAAACATTTAAGTGCTCTCAAATTGAAAGTTAGGTTCTCGGGCAACGAAACATACGCCCACAGCAGCTAAATCATCTGTGCAGTCATCCAAGGGCCATAACTGTAGAAATTATCAACAGAAATTGTTTTAATTAATTCAAAAGGCATCTTGGATTTGCCAATCTTAATAATGCATTTAAATATAATACTAATTGGATGAAAACTTTAGTTATTAAAACTAACAAGGGTTTCAACGAAGTGAATCAAGGACTATATTGCTGAGATCCAATAGGGTTCACCATTTTACTAATCTAAATAATGCATAAGAAATTTCACACAGATCGGATTACTTTTGTCAAATTGCGCTTAAATGGTTCAAGAATGTGCAACAATGGCCATAATTCTAAAAGTAATTAATAGAAATTGTTGATATTTAATATGCTTCTTTTGATTTAGTGATCTAAATAATGCAGAAGTTATAAATGGAAATTGCTGAAATTCACTAGGCTTCTTCTTTTTACCAACTTAAATAATGCGTGTGAAACAACTGTAGAAATTGTTAACAGAAATTGCTTAAATTCAAAAGGCTTCTTCGATTTACAAGTATTAATAATGAGTTTAAATTTAATACAGATCATACCATAACTTTTGTTGTTTAGAGTTTTCACAAGGTTTAACAAAGTGAAACAAGGGTCATAACTCTAGAAGTTATAAGCAGAAATTGCTGGACCATTTCAAGTGGTAACAATATTTTTGGCAATAATTCACAAGGATGCTAAGTAAATAATGCAGGGTCTTAAAGGTGGTTGTTGTTAGGAATGTAATTAATGGAAAATTTCCTGCTTGTACTTTGTACTGGTCTATTAAATTTAATGGGTAAAGATTTGATGATGTATTGGGACTAAAAACATTCAAACAAATTTATATGGTCAAAAGTTTACATCAAATGATTGAAATCCCTCTCAAAACTACCCCAAACTGTGAGAGTCTTTTTTATCAGTCATAATTGTTACATTAGTTGATTGAGGGTGAATCCATTTTCATCTTACACTTGCTTTAGTCACTGTCCATTTCTCATAAATATTGAAGCCTAAGTAAATTCTACTAACTGTCTTTTTAGCTGTTAAATCCCATTCTACTGAAAGTTTAAAAGTATCTTAATGTTCTCACACCGGTTAGCTATTGTAGACACAGTGACTCAGTGAGAAAGGAAATAACTATCTTATCAGGAGGCCTAGGGTTTGGCCGAGAAAGGTCTTCAGTATTTTCCAGCATGTTTTCCCTTTTTCAGTGCTGCAAGACAGACTGCCTAACATGTAAAAGGACCCTTGACAGGTGGAATTCAAAATAAATAGCGGTCCAGGCAAAATTAACATCAAAGCACACTGCTTGAATTCATTAGCCCCAGGTGGTGAATAATTATAGGATGTCAAATCTTATTTCAAATAGAAACATAAGAAGCACTTCTGATTCTGATGTCACTTGAGCAGACAGGCTGCCAGTTAAAGGAACCATACAATTTTTCCCTGTGGTCATCCTATGTCCGTTTTTCACATAATCCAGTATAATTCTAGAAAGATTTAGTGTCTCTATATTTGAAGGATACTAAATATACCATACTTTCCCTGGATGAGTGAAATGTGTTTTTTTGGCAAGTCAGCCCCAACTGGCTTATATTGCGCCAAATCTTGGAAGGAATTAGGCATAATAGGTTAGTATAATCATAGAACTAAATACTAATTTTAGTATTCTAGTTCTATGGTATGATGTATTCGGAACTAGAATAATATCTAACAGACTATGCTCTTTTTTCTTGGCAGACAAAATCTGGTTTATCATTATCACCGGAAACAAGGTTACCTTGTCTACACAAGTGGCCTATGAAAGAATCATTTTTCTAACACAACCAATTTTAAATCACATATTCAAAAAGAAAATCTGAATAAACAAACTGAAATAATAAATTTTATTATCCTTCTTGTCCTGAGGATTAAACAAAACAAAAATTTAACAATATATACAGGATAATTTACATTCAATACTTTATGGTTATAGTAGATCTTTTGACTGTTTCATTGCACAGACATAATCCAAACATTTAAATCAGAATTCATGATATATAAATAAATGTACACTGCACAACATAAATCTATGACTGACTTAACAAATAAAATATATAGCAAGTTGCTATTGAACTCATTATTTTAAAAACTTTAAAACATGTGTGATAACTTAACTGTAAGTCCTTATGTTAAATTAATATTTAAAGTTGACCTATTTGGGTATATCAAAAACATCACAATGAATGAAATAGAATTGTACTTTTTTCCAATTTTAAAACTTATTATGAACAAGTATTATATGTTAGCTTTAAAATCTTTGGGTAAATTAATGTTTGAAGATAAACCTTTCACATTATAAAAGGGTTTTAATTATTCAAAATCAAAAGTATCTGTGATATACTCTAGGCTTACTGAAGTAACAAATGCTAGGTATGGATAATAATTTTTACATATATAATATAATATATAAAACAAGGAGATCAAAAATATACAGATGTAAATGTTTTTTTTTTTTCTCATTACAAACGCTTGTTACAGTATTTACACAATCCATGCCATATTTGTTTTTTATAAACCATAAACCATACTACTCATTCTTACATTAATCATCTTTACAAATATGAATCATGATTTTCTTAATATAAAATAGATAACCTGACATTGTTTTATATGACTATAAATGAAACTGTGATCTTTTATACAAATCAATGTGTAACGATGAAATGTTTAATATATGTAATATATGTAATTTATGCTTATCATCAATTAGCACTTTCATATTGTAATATACATTTAAAGTTCATACAATCAAGACAAGCAACAATATTAAATTGCACTTTGCAGGCAAGGATTAACATTTATTCCTTATTTTAAAAATATATTTGAACAGTGTAAGCAAGCTTGAAAACACATAAAAAAATTATTCTTATTATGAATATCTGAAATTTGTTAGGCTAACAAAGCATCTATATCTCCTAAAATATCGTCGTCATCATCATATTTTTCAGACGACAGCGTGAAGTTGTTGTCATCATCATCTCCAAATAATAAATCTTCTTCTTCAGACATGTTGAAAGATTGTCGTAATTTCTTTCTATCACTGAAATAATAAATAAGAAGAGATAAAAACATCAGACTGGGAAGGCAACAATTTTTAATGTTAAATCACCCAAAGCCATGAAGCTTATAATTAATGATCTTTCTAGTGGATTGAATAGTTGCGCAATACAAATATTATCAATATTATTATTGTTGGAGCAAAAATTAGTTAGTCTTTAACTAAATGGATGATATCTTAACTATACTAACCTGTCTGATCCAATACTTGTAGATTTTCTTTTAACAGCCATGGGTGTAGGGACTGCCTCACTACTTTGATTAACAGTTGAGTCTACATTTACACTTGAGGTTACTTTCTCAGTTTTAACATTTACACTTGAGGTGACTTTCTCAGTTATAACATTTACACTTGAGGTGACTCTCTCAGTTTTAACATTTACACTTGGGGTTACATTTTTAGCTTTAACATTTGGAACATTTACACTTGATGTTACTTTTTTAGCTTTAACATTTGGAACATTTACACTTGAGGTTACTTTCTCAGTTTTGACATTTGAAACATTTACACTTGAGGCTACTCTCTCAGTTTTGACGTTTGGAACATTTACACTTGAGGTGACTTTTTCAGTTTGAACATTCGAAACATTTACATTTGTGTTGATATTAGAAGGAGAAACAACATTTGGTTTGATTCCAGTCCCTTTGTTACGTAATTCCTTAGACTGTACCACTAATGGAATGTTGGTTTCCTTTTCGAAATGGTCTAACTGTTTGTTTGAGTCAACTGATGCTTCTATCGATTTTTGTTTGCTTTGAGATTGATGTGTAGATTCTGTATTTTTATGTGAATTATTTGACCCAGATGATGGTGAAACTATGGCCACATCTTTGACATAGTGAGAGGATATGCCAGTTGAAACAACTGGATAAACAATTTGAGTTTTGACATCTTTTGGAGGTAGTGATTCAGAATCGTTTTTAGATTTGGTGGGCAATGGTGTGACAAAAGCCGATTTCTTGTGTCTGAATGGAAGGCTTGCAGCAACAACTTTTGGAGTGGCCATTCTTTCTATAAAATAAATTAAAACATTGATTAAGTTCAAGGGGAAACGAACAAGACATTCATTCTCAGATCACAAAATGATAAAAAATTAATCAATTCTTTTCTATTAGTTTCACACCAACATTTCCATTTGCCAAAGTGGATAAGAATCAACTTGACATTTGAATTTAGTCTGGTAAAAATCCATTAACAAGTCATGTTGTCATGTGGCTAAAACAGAAATATTTGTGTTTGTCATATGGTCTGAAAAAACAGGGGAATAGGGGAATTAAATAGGGCAATTAAAAAGGGATATACCCATAAAACTATAAATATATAGTCAGCTGTTATATTTTCCACATGTTAGTTCTGTACTTTCTAAATTTAGTATCAAAGCAATCCCCTCAAAATATCATTGTTTACATTTGATACCAAAATGGCAGCCACCCAAAGAGAAATATTCACCGTTAAAGAGAAACAAATTTTAAGGGAATTGTTTGTGTGACTCAGAATCTCATATAGCAAGTAGTGTAAGCAGGGGGTTCACTGATGTCAGCTTTCAGTTGAAAGGAGTAAAATAGAATAATTGGTTTAAGTTGGATATAAACACACAAATAATCATTGAAAGGGAACTATAAACTTAAATAATACCAAATGATAAATGAATGCAAGGTGATGTTAATATTGAAATATACAAATTAAAGATGCATTATTCAACAGATCTTTTATTTGGTTTTAATTTTCAACAGATTTATTATCATAACAATGGTTCTTTAAATGATAATAAAATACAAAATAAACATCTTTGTCAAATATGACTAGCAGGGGATGTAATCATGTCTGTCTTAACTCAGTTTGTTCACACTTACTTTTTTATGCTTGCTAATACCCTTATTTCGCAATAACACATTAAAGAAATACAGTATTCAGAACATTCTGCTGGATGAACAAACTCACAAGGCACACTAAAATCAATAATTATGAATATCAACAGAATTAATGACACCATAATAGCATACCTTTTTGATTTAAATCAAACACAATCGGGGTGAAGTTAGTACGTGTTGATTTTTTAGGAATGTTTTTATCTATCTTCACTTCCATCTTTTCCTCTTCTTCCTTTTTCTTACGTTTCTCGGCCATTAATTCAGCAAAGGTTTTAACTCGAACTTTTGATTTCTCCTAAAATTCAGAGAAAAATATAGTTATTCTGGTAGCTTATTTGACAAATTTCCTAATGATATATCTTTTCAATACAATAGATAATATGTGGTAAAATGTCAGTGCAAATTAAAAGATTAATACTTACGGGTGATTTTTCTGATTCAGGACTTGAAGAAAGCCGGGATCTCTTTGTTGGTGAAACACTGGTTTCTGTCAAAACAAAGAATTAATAATTCAATTAATACAAATTTATATTAATAAAGTTTACTACAAAACAGAGCCAATTAACAGTAAACTGAATTAAATAAGCATGTTTACTGCAAGTCTTTTTCCCTGATGGAAGAGTTACTTGATTTGAAGGTTCAAAAAGATCTCCACCATGTTAACATGATCAGATTGCGTTCAATCCAACACCATAGCTACAGCAGATATTATTACAGAGCACATGGCAAAAAAGACAATCATCAGGATCGGGCTTGAAAGTTGAAATTGTTGCAAGATGAATGGGGTGAAATTATAATCGAAAATTATTGTTCAGTCCTTGCCTCCAGCAATTAATAATGGCAGCGGGTAACAGTTATATAGATGTGTTCTTTAAATGGCATTTAGTAACTGGATAGAATAACAACAAAACACATACTTATGGAAAACAGCTACTAGTGTATTTAAGGTGATATTTCGTGGAGTATTCTCTCTACACCAGTAGCTGTTTTACATAAGTATTTGTTTTGTTGTTAGTTTGTTAGTTATAGATGTGTTATGTAAGATTTAGATAAAGAGCTGGCTGTTCAAGTCATAATGGCAATCCGTGTTAGATTATTTTTTGTGTAGAACTAGACAATATCACCGTTTTATTATAACAATTATAAGTTATCAAGAATAAACAGTACAATTTTTAACTGTAACATTTAGGTGTGGACAAAAGTCTACATGGGTCAGCTAAGAGATAAAAAAATCAGTTTTGATATGACACGATTTGCCTATACAGTTATAGCATATAGCTTTCCCTAAGTAGGCCAAAATTGGATTTTCAATAATCAGAACAGCATAAGGTTATTGTATTTATCATATTCTTCAAATTTACTTTCATTTTATTGAAAAAAAGTGATAATGCCTCTTTACTTTAATGTGACTGGGTTATATTTATTTAACAATATGTGAACTGATGATAAATTTGACAACTAATCACTTACCACTTGATTTCATACCAGGAGGAACATATATAGCACGTTCTTGCTTGGCAGATTTTTGTTTCTCAAGATGAATCATTCTCTTCTTTTTGTTTTCTTGTTGCACTTCAGGTGATTTATTTACAGTATCTTGATCTGTTTGTTCTGTAGATAAAATATAGAACCCAATCAGCTATTTGTTCTGTTACCAGCGATGTCAATAACTCAAATAATCAGAATTAAATGTTATGACAGAATTAACAAATCTTTCTGACAGTTAAAATCGCAAATATCTTTGAATTACCAACAATATTTAAAAATTTATTTTCGGTGTTATATCCCAGACTTCATTGTTTCAAAATGTAATTAATTACCTGATTCGTTCTGTGTTTTTAAAGCACCTAAAGTTCTCTTCTTTCTTATTTCAGCCAGATCAGTGGTCTTAACTGTTTTTGATTGTTTAACTGATTCTTCATTTACAAGGGTAATTCTTCGTATACCTGAAGAAATAATTGATTATAAAAAACGATTGGTTATTAAAATGAATAATATTTAAAAATTCAATGCAACAATACTATGTTTTAAATATAAAGTATGAACCTATAAAATCAGATAGGATATTAATTGAAAAACAATTACG
The DNA here is from genome assembly GCA_917208275.1 of Patella pellucida. NCBI lineage: Eukaryota > Metazoa > Mollusca > Gastropoda > Patellidae > Patella > Patella pellucida. The sequence goes on from OU795041.1 coordinate 26,777,141, forward strand.
TTACCTTTTTTCTGAGATGGTTGTGCTCCTTTATTAGATTTAGATTTTCTTATCTCATCAAGACTTTTAATCTTTATTTCTGTAACATCGTCTTTATTTTCTAAGAAGGACCACACAATAATTTAATAAGATTGACAACACAAGAATATAAGTCAAGAATAGGTACATGTATGACTACACAATATAATAAGAATGACAAAATAAGAATGAAATTAAATATGTTTTTTACGGTGTTCATGTGGCATTTAGCAGTAAAGATGTATAATCAGTGATTTTAGTAAAAGAATACTGCTATATTTACAGGAAACCTTAGATTTATAAAGATTATATTTGATTACAAATATTAATTGAAGTCTCAAGTTTCAAGTTCAATTGTGTATGTTTCTTTAAATTACTGCACCACTAACTGATGAGAGTGTCTCAGTTTGAATGAATGACATACAATTATCAAAATTCATTAAAGCTACATATGAATCTATATACCTTTTGTCGTTGACGAGACAGACAGACCCAGTCTAGATGTAATTGGTCTAGGTTTTTCTTGAAGTGGTGGAGGTCCTGAATCTTTGTTCTCACCACCTAGTTTCCAACCCAGTCTACTCTTAACATTACCTAAAAAAAAATAAGCCCAAAAACTATGATCCTGTACTGATGCCTACAAAAACACACACACACACAAACTAAACATGATTGTACTGTGATCATTCTTATTAAACATACCAGATCAATTTAAGAACAACATTATCTGATAGTATGCTTCTTTTCTTCCTATCAAACACCTGTAAGATTCTGTTCAGTTTGTTAAGGTCTGCTAATGGTCCTTAAATTACTAACTTTAATGGGTCAACTATTTCTATGAAGTGCATGCTTTATCCAGCAAAATCGAACACTATCTAATAAATATAATTACCTTTCACAGTGGGCGTCGGTTTACCATTGTCTAGATTTGATACAATCATAATTCCTGTCGGCAAAACTGGCTCTGAAAATATAAACAGGCGATAGTCGATACCTCTACTTAAAAAATGTTGCTTTTTATTAAATCTTCTGTGATTTTTATTATTCATCTGGTCTCTCATTCTTGGTGTAAATTAGACCCATTAGCCATTTTCTAGTCGGACCACAATGTTTGCCAATTTGAGTAACTTTTGAGTCCCAAGCAACTGACAAAGGTAGGCAGCCAGACAACAAAACATACGCGCACAGCAGCTAAATCCTGAGCACCTAAATCACCAGGGTTGTCTGAAATTAACTATTGTTTTGTATGAAATGGGAAAATATAAAAGACAATAATAATTGATTAACAAAAATAATTACAATTTGATTGCTTCATGTTCTACGAGAAACTACATGTATCACTTATTAATAGGTTTCATCACACTGTATTAATTCAAAATATCTTAAACTACTAGGGGTGTCCACAAGATTTTTATAATCTACTAGACTATTCAAATAGTAAATGCAGGAGGACTGCACTACACGCAAAACAAAAACTAAAAATCTACAAGATAAACCTGCGGACAAGACAGACAATAGACATTGCAAAAAGTAAACAATTATCAAATCAAGTGAATGGATCCGGGGGCCAGCCGTAAGCGTCCACTTCGCTGTACACTCCCGGGCCTGTCTTGGTACAGGCTTCACTAAAATGATTCACATAAAAGACGTAACAAAAAAAATGCGACCGATCTTGTAAGTGGTCGTCTCTTCAATGGCGATAGTCAGCCAATTGACGTCAGGTGTTAGAACGTCAAATAATTTTAACAATAAGGGCGATAATCCGGACAGAATCTCGAAAAACGCTAAAAAATAAATGTAGTGAGCTAACAGGAGCAAAGCCCGACAACGAGAACATTCTGCAGTACGAAGGGCTAAAACTCTACTCTAATAGTAAATGCAGGAGGACTGCACTAGACGCAAACAAAAACTAAAAATCTACAAGATAAATCAAGGGCAATAAGTAAGTATCAGCTTCCCCATCTCACGAATATTAACACTATGCAGAAATTTAAAGTGAATCTAGAGAGCCCACAAGACATCTCAAAGCGATCAAGGGCCATAACTTTGGCAGTATTTATCGGTAATCATTGCAAATAAATATGCTTCTTCGTCTCATAAAGAATGTGTACATGTAAAGGCCTGTAGAGCGTCAACAAGAAATTGTGGAAGCTGGGCCGACAGAGAGGTGTCGATAACAACATACAACCGAATTTCAATGTAGGTGTATAAAAATTTCTTCAAGTAGTCCTGGAAAATTATTCAAAAATTATTCAAAAGTTCCTGTGATCTACAGTTTGTATCTCTGTCACAAATATGTTCTACAGGAAATGTTACTGAAGATATTCATCATTGCTAGGGGTGTTTTCCCAAAAACAATAATGACCAACCGAAATAATCACTTTTACAAATGTAGAGGAAATATTATTATATCCTGAACATATTAAGATATATCGGTTTGTGGGGAGTATTTATTCATTCAAACTAAAACGGCTAGATTGAAGAAAATACATATTTGAGTGAAATGGCAGAGGTTAGATTGCCTGACATTACGAATTGTTGAAAACAAATTAGACGAAGCATGAAACGGTAAAATTGAGGCTTCAACAAGCATTGTATTCCTGTTCTTTTTTTTATTATGTGTATGCATATATATACGGATAGAAAGTCAGATTCATGTGATAGAACCAGGATTATTACCTTTCTGTGTTTCTTCATGTGTTTCCAGAACTATCTTTCTAATAGGGCTTATAGATCTCTGTACTACTTTATAAGGTTCCAAATCATCCTCCAATGGTTTTTCTTTAATAAAAATTTTTTGATTTATTATTTCTATTAGAATAATGCTCATTATATATTAAAACCAGATACAATCTTTTCACCATCCACCCTTGAGGAAGACTAGAGGTAGTGCCATCTCTTCCATGTACAGAAGGATGATGAGAGCACGGAAAAGATTTATGATAAAAAAATTACAATGCATTAATTCAATACTTCAAAGCTTACCAAGGCTATTGTTTATTATCTGTAACATTTCTTTTTCTCTTCGCAACTCTTCTAAAGTCTTGACTTTGATAGGCGGGGCACTATCTTTGTCTGAAATTAACAAAATGACATAGTTTTAGGGTCATTTGGAGATATTTTTTGGAGTATAGAGACATAGAAATGGTTATGGAGAAAACCCACACGATTGGACAGGTGACCCCACTCCTTTTCATGTACAAGCTGGGATTCAAAACCATGTCACTTGACTCAATGACAGGCCTTGTGATCTAACTTGCATGCATTTTATCATTATGCTACCCAACCCATCTGTGGAGTAGAAATCTCATTAGCAAAATACTGTGACATAGATACAAACCTTCATTTGATTGGATATTTGTTGTTTGTTGATTGCAATGTCTGAAGTTTTGCCTTGTCCATTTACAAGATTCTTGAAACATTCTTGTACGTTCTAAATCAGAATATTTCACCTATTTCGGGCTGGCATGGTGTGACAAATTTCTTAGAGCTTGTAATTCAGTAGCCCCTATCCAAGCCATTGAATACAGCTTTAGGGTTATTCAATGGCCATTGAATACAGCTATGGTTATTCAATGGCTGCATTCAATGATATTTGCTTGTATTTGCATGTTGTTATAGAATAAAACATATAACAGGGTCCTTTAATGAAATATATATATGAAAACACCTTACAGCATGGTGGGATAGATACTCTTTGATGAATAATGAAAAGAAATTAGATAGCCTTTTCTTACCAACAAAATACAAACCTATCAATAGATTGCCAAACTGGGCACCATAAGAATATTGGTATAAATTAATCCTTATGAATGAAACCATGCCTATAATAAATTAATTAACTCACTGCCATCCAAACCTACCAATACATTATTAATTTATAGTTTTAGCATCAAATTTGATGATGCTTTAATTACACTCTCATTATTTGGTAGGCAGCTGAAAGTAAATACCTGCTACATTCTTCTTGAAGCTAATAATCTTTGGTCTAGTAACAATTACTTCTGTTAATATTTTGTTCTGTTCAGCTTGTTTCTTTAATGGGGACCCTTCATCAGAATCTGCAATAAAATAATCACTTGATTACAAACTAATCATGTTAAATTGTATTGAACGGACAGAATTCTTTGATACTACATAGTTAACATAGTCTATTCTTCTGGTGGCAAAACTTCAGTTAATTAACAAGTAATGGATTCTTTAGTCCAATGTTCTATCTTTTCTAATTTCCTCAAAATCAAGAGATTAACCAGCTTTCTTTTGTCATATAATATTCTTAAAAAAGATCGAAGGACAAACTGATAAACATATCTTACCATCCGATGAAGGATTAACGACAACTGGTCCTATTTTAGGACTAGATCTACTATACTGATTAGTAGGACTTGGTGTTGACCTCTCTAAGTTTTTAATAATAGATTTATTTACTGGAGCAATCACACAACGCTCTGCAAAAAGAAAAAATATATGTTACTAAATTAAGTAAATCTTTTATGGCTTAATAGATATGATAAATCGTAGAAACACATGCTAAAATAACAACAGAAGTCAAAACATAGCTTAGGCAATAAAGAATTTGACTTCAATGTATGATTTCTTAGGCTAAAACAATATTGCAGCTGTGTATAATGCATGTCACTATCCAGGAAGACAGTATCTATGGCTTGCAGTCATGGTTTTGATCCCTGGTGTGGGGATATAATAATGACCTTGTGGGTTTACTCTGGGTATGCAAGGTTACTTCCACATAAAACATCCTTAAAGCCTAGCTTAGGCCTGAGGTGCTCAGGCCCAGGGCCCGCGGTGTAGGGGGCCCTGTGGTTGATGGCAAAAAAAGAAATAATTCAAATGCCCGATGAAATTTTAAAGCAAAAAACAAGAACCTCCTATTGGCATCTGATATTTTTTGAAGACTGTATGGGACCCTAGAATATTTTGCTAGTTTCTGCTGATTGATAGTATTTCAAGTTACATTTGATGATATCAAGTCTGAAAATTAACTTGAGTTGTAATAATAGTTTTACCTTCTATGGGGTTGGTTTCCACCTTTTCTGAATAATGTTTGAATGGACAGTGGGGTTTAGCACATCCTGTAGGCTGGGACTCCCAATAACAAGGTATGTTTGATCTATCAACCTGTCAAAGTAATAACATCAAAAATTACAAAAATATTCTGTTTAAATATTGTCGGTAATCAGGATATAGATGTAGATGTTTGAATACTAAAATAACGTACTAAGGAACATAAATGTATGCTTTGTTTTGCATGAATGAATGTAACATCAAGGAAATTTCATTTAAAATGACTGGATTCAACTAGTAGAATATTTGTTGCTAAATAGGCCCTAATTTTGGTATCTCTGCAATTTTTTAACATTGTCGCAAAATCTATTAAATTGGTCAATAATTCATAAAATTAAACTCCTGAAATAACCTTATAATACCCATAGAAAGCAGATTTGAAATCAATATTTCATAGACCTAACTGCATGTATTTGATCTCAAGCTCAAATGAGGGCATTCATAAATTACACAGCTGGTCTCATCTGGTCAATCAATCAAAAACATGTATATAATAATTCGCCAGGCAGCAGAACCTACTGTATATAATAACATTTATAATTGGAAATAGTTGAAAATCAATTAGCTTTAATGTCTCTGTAACATAAACAGCTTGAGTTTCTAGAGAATCGGATGTTTGGGTGAATAGAAGGAAAGGCGGTTGACAATAATAATATATGAACACATTTCAATGTGGGAGTATAAAAATTAACCTTTTAACTTACACTTATTTCCATATGTCTAAATCTACAAGATGGTCTGGCACAATGTCCAGCTTTCCAAAGTGAACAGGATGTTTCATTTCCTCTTGCTTCAGGGACATGTCGATATGGACACATGGTACCCTGAAACAAAAAATCAAAAACTTTAATAATATGGCTTAAATAAGGTAATGCATGAATCAAGTTCCAGTCATATTAAGTACACATGTCACATACTGATAACTATTTCCACTAATTAGTATTATTACTACCGGTAACTGTTTTTAATTGCCTGTTTGGTTTACATAACTGACTGGATTAATAGTCTCTACTAGAAAATAAAGAACAATGTACATGTATTATATCCCAAGCTTCTATTTCCAGGTTAATGAATGCCACATCACCAGACTTTCTTTGGATCTGAAGATTTCCTTAAGAATTCAACTGGTTCATAATGATTGACACCATCAGTTTGGGTCTGCTGCTCTTCCCCATCCAGGCGAAAGCAAAATTAATGATAACATTAATTATAAACAGGTTTTGGATGCTGGATTGCATTGTGTTTTAATTTTAAGGGAGACATTAAAAATTATGTAACAAACTGAAATGATAAAAAATGGATATTTAAAGGACCAACCTTGTTACAGCTTGAGTAGTAATAAAAATAACAATCATCTCCATATAAAGACATTCTATTGGTTATCGTCTGTGTATTATCTTCTAAGCTTCTTGGGGTAAAGTCGGGTAATTCAAAATTCCTCCACTTGTTTCCTACTGTATCTTTAATTCAAAATTCCTCCACTTGTTTCCTACTGTATCTTCTTAACAGGCAGGGAGTTGGTGCATAAAACTGGTATTCGTCTCTTTCTAGTGGGGTTTCAATTTCTTCTTTTTTTTGATGACTTTGAACTAGCTTGTGGCTTTTAATTCTTTGAACTGGAGTTGTAAACAATTCTTAATAATGTTCTTGGGGCAGATTAGAGCTACTGTATTTTTCAACTTTTCAAAATTGATGTTTGGGACATGACAAAAACATTTAATTGATGTCTCTCATAATGTATACAAGAGATAACTAATCTGGATGAAGACTGGTTACTGGAGAGAGTGGGGTGACTTTCTGGATAAGGAGATCTTATTAACACAGCAGTATAGACTAATTTTGATTGGAATTTGGAATGATTTTCAGAAATTAAACAGGTTGATGTTACACACAAAGCCACTTGTCCTTGAAATGCAATATATTATTCACTGTGTGAACCATGTAAGTCTATATTTGAATGCAAAGTTTTTGCTTTTTTTATACATGTAAGTGTCCAATAAAAAGATGGAAAATAAGATGTAACAGATCTTTCATCTCATTAAGGACCAATCTTGACTCCAGAAACTAGTATTTCAATCAACCCCTCAATTGTAAGTCCTTTCCTGAAATTGTAGAAGAAATATATGTTTATCTCAAAAATCATAAATACATACATATATAATGAAAACTACAATTGAGAAAATACATGTATACAAAACAAATATAAGGAAAAATAAAATATGTTTTAAAATTTTCTACTCTAAAATTCTTATGTAAATACTTGTCATAGGATAGTTATTCTAAAAAAATACTGGATGAGGTAGGGGATACTTAGTTTTGTTGATAGAATAGCTCAGAACACTGATTAAACGACAGAAAAAACATTTACTCAGGCTTCGATATTCATGATATATTGTTTTCTTATTCCAAATATATACTATCACTTTGTTGTACATGGGAAGGTATCATTAAGAATATCTGTAAACAAAGTGTTATACTTACGACTAAGAACTTTTAAGTTCTGCTTGGCTTCACCATTAGTATCTCACACTTTTTAATTTGGTGAAGCCATTTAAATTTCTTCTAATCTTCAAGTCGGCTACACCCCCCACCCCCACCCAACTCTATTCGTTAGATTATTTAATATTAAGAACTTCCCATCAATCCAGTCCCACCCTTTTATACTTTGTTTATACTTTGATGGCATTTAAACCCACTTAACCATGTTTACAATTATCATTATGCATGAAAATGACAAAAGAATCGTTGTACTTGTAGAAACTATTGTGATTACTTTACTTTACAATATTGACAGAAGGTTTTCAATCGGACTACAGGTACTTCAGGACATATGAGACAACAAGAACATGCAGAATCTTAGCCCAAGTTAGGTGCATAATAGTAGGACGTTAAACCCCATTTCATTCATTAACTTGATTAAAATTGACTGATAGATAAAACCAAATCAAGTACCCAAGAACTTGCAACAGTCTCATCAGCAGACCAAACTATTTCAAATGTCATTAATAAAATCAGAAAGAATGGACAATTTAGTAATTACTAGCAGTAGTATGAATCTAGAACTTGTCACATTTTCCCTCCAATTTGTAATAAATTTTAAAATATATCCAAAATGCAGAATCAAGATAGTTGATATGGTTTGTTTCAAGACACAGAATGCATCACAGAATCCAGCTTCTGGCAAATTCATCTCAAACCACAGAAGTAAACGCTCATGTGATTATTTACACAAACTTACAACTCAACAGTACACACTTAAAATCAGGAGACAGAACAAAGTACTGTTATACAAATACCGGTAATCAACAGACATCAAAGATATAAGATCAACAAACCACAAAACGCCGTCCCATTGGCATTATAAGAAAGCTGATTTCCACAAACTAGGCCTAATCTGTAATCTTTATTAATTTTTGGGCGAGACAAGACATGTACCAGGTCTGTGTACTGAACTTACTTTTTGAAACAAATATTTGGCTTCAATCCATGTATTTGGGAACATACATGTATTGTACAAAGACTAGTAAAATTTCGATCAAGGCCTCAATGAACATGATATTGAACCAAACATTGTTAGTTAACTAAGCTATTTCCATCGCAAAATTAATTCTACCGGTAATTTTTAAAACATATAAATTGTTTCTTGTTCATCTTAAACCAGTGTGACAAATTTTATATCCATTTCTATCAATGAATAATAAATTTGGATAAATAGATCTAAATGCACACAACATAACCATTAAGAAATAAGTAGTTGAGACACAGGTACCAAACGAACATACAACTACAAGCCATCCTTGTTAACTCTTTCAGGAACAGACCATACCATATTCGGTCTGGTACTTTTTTTTTAAAATTTCCACTTTCAATTATTGACTAATGCCAACAACTAAAGTTTATCAAATCCCTCTTCAAGAAGCTTCCTTGCAAATCATATTCAAATTTGAAACAAATGAATAGGTGTGAGCTGATTAATTCTCATACTGAGTCTAAGATCAAGTCACTTTATTTTTTCATTAAAATTTGTCAACATTTCAGGATCTTTTTACTCATAATAATACATAATTATGAAAATAGTAGTACAATTTGTAGTATTAGTAGCCTTAGGCCGTAGTTGTTCTAACATCTAACTCATTAAAACTTTAAGTGCATTTTTACGAGAAACCTTCTATAGCTAATCGATTTGCAATTCCTGTTCAAACACATTTACAACAAAAATTATCCTAATCTGTTTCACCTAATTGTCGCATTTTTCAAGACGATTCGCCAAATCGATTATGCAAATCTTCCAGCTGGCCCGCCTGCCAGATTGGTGATTTGATTTCCAAGATGGCGTCTCCAACAAGGGACACGACATGCCTGACGTTCATATATTTTCTTTTGAATTTCACTTAAAATGTGAATATCATGGACATGCCTAATACGGATACGGGGCATTTGGTACAACTTCTTGTTTTTGTTTTTGGGCGGCGTCTTTAAGAACAGAATAAAGAAAACTGAAGTTTTAAACATTTGTCATCAATTCTTCAGTCTTCAGCCATCTTGCGCAGCAACTCGTCGCGTCTATGAGAACCGATTTGAATACTAACTCGAGACCTACCTCATGTAAAAAAACAAATAGGTTTTCAAGACAAAACTGATTTTTCTTGTAAAAATAGTAAAAAGTAAAAAAAAGTAAAAGGCCTTAAACTTAAAGTATAATTTTATTGTTAGCACTATCCTTAAATTATGTCATTATGATTTCTTCCTGGCCATTTTCTGATATTATGTATTATCATTAACAATGAGTAAACTTCAAGTTATGCCATAAAGATGGAAACGCGACGTCATTAAATAATACGCAGTTGTGTGGTTATAAAAGTAGGTCAAAATAACGGAAGCCATGGCACTACTTACAAATCCGACATTTTTGTGTTGACAAATTTTACAAGAAAACATGACCGATAAGTAGCTATAGGCCTATAGGACGATTGAAAACGTCAAAATATGTTAAACCAATCTCTAGACACTATTTTACAGCCTCCTATCAAACTTTTCTTCCCAATATTCGACATTAATGATATATCAAATTAAAAAGATTAGCTCTCTTCCAAATTTACCTTTCCAGACAATGCCCCCAGTACTACGTCACTAGTGGTTTATTTATAGATTAGTATACGTCACCAGCAAGTGCTTTTTTCACGAATTCCCAGACCCTAATTTTGAAAAATTAAGATCGTGTAAATAGCCCGAAAAGAATATAAATACAAATTTCGTTTGACTAAAAGAGAAATTTAAATATATTCGTTGTTGTTATTATTCAGATGAGACAAAGGTTGATAATCTGTGCACTAAATAATTTTAGTTTGAAGTACACTTTTCTTCATTGTAACCTTTCGGATAGTATTTTATCTAATATAAGTTTTTATGACGTCATGGATTCGCTATGGAACAATTCTTTTAGGCAATGCATGCTCTCCCAATCTCCCCCAGACCACACTGATCCACAGTGAATATTCGCTTGGCCGCAGCTAGTATCAGTGATAAAATGACATCTAAGCGTCTTAATGAGCCAAAATATTAACTTTTTTCATGCGACAAATTAAATTCTAAAACATTTTTTTGAAGTATAAGAAAAATATATCTTGATAACAAATATTCCATATTAGCTTAAATGGTTACAGAAGTAATCTTTATTGACGTTATATGGGCGCCATCTTAAAGCCCCAATACCACTCTTGTTGTAACCGAATAATATGTCCCAATCTTTATTCCGGTCAACAATTTGTACTATTTTACAATATTTCAATTAAAAAATGATACAAATTTCATCTTAACACACCTAATTTCAAAAATTGGAAAAATTCAACTACATCCCGTAACATGGTTTGAAAAGCCTTACGTAAGCACTTTCAAATGCAGCTTGGATTTAAACATATTTTCGAACCCTCTGGACAAGTAAGATAGGTTGTAATGGATAATTTACACAAAAGGTAGGACACTTAAACATCTTGTAGTTAGAATAAGGCTAATTTTTTTTTCTGGACCTGTCAAGCCAGCAAGAGTGTTATTGTCCCTTTAATTTGTTGGTAAACACATAGAAATAGGCCTATATATTTCTATGGGTAAACATTAGAATGTGACGTCATCTTGGACAGATAAATAACAACTTAAACTCTGTAAAACAGATTGCCCCCAGATACTTACTAATCAGTGATCAGTTTTGGGGCCACACAGATCAGCAGCGAATGAATATTCGCTAGGCCGCTACAGTCACTTATAAGGATGACATCGATGCGACGTAATCTTAATCTTAACATTTTTCCTCGAACAAATTTAATTCTAAACAGTAAAACATTAAGGATGACATCGATGCTACTTAATCTTAATCTTAACATTTTCCTCCAACAAATTAAATTCTTAAACATTATTTCATGTACCGGTATAAGAAAATAAATAAAGACGTTTGAAGTATTTGTAGGTAAAACATATTTCCTGCTATTTAGTGTAAAATTTAATTAAAATGAGTAAAAGGCACCATTGATCTGCCCGAACCATTTACGTCTTATGTAGACAATGCACGTGCCGTTGAGCCAATGATTCACGCCGCGTGATGTGATTGCACGTATTGGAGACTTTGGTGATTCTCTGTGAAGCAGGTTGTTTTGCATCTTCCTGAAGCAACGGCCGCGAGTTTAACAACATCTGGCCCTTGCTTCAACACTTGGCTATTCCTAACATTTTACGCTGGTTGTGTTTACACGTGACTAATTAGCATTCAAATTATTGTCCAATCAGAGGTCGTGTATAACACATTCGCATTGTAGCACGTGACTGTAGTAAACAAATATGGAAGCCTCCTCAGAAAAAGAACGAGACAAGTTTACAGCCGTTGAATTTTTTTTTATCAATTGAGAAACTCACAGAAAACCAAAAAAGACAATTGAAGCAGTTATTAGGACCTTGACATTAATCGAACCTTGACCTTTGCATCTCGATTGTCACATAGACATTTTATTTAGAAGCGCGAGACTTGATAATCGAGACGTTTTTTTAAGATGAATTGAAAGAAGTCTTATTTTTAGTGACTCATTTAACGAAGGAATCTGATTTGATCACGGTTGGGGCCGGTACCCAATCAAATTTAGTGCCGAAAAATGTAGAGTGTTGAGTGAAGGGCTTGATAAGCTGTATGTAGTTAAGGCAAGATCAAGCCTTCTATTGAAGATGGTTGTTTTGGGGCTATTAGAAATGTCCACATAAATTTCCAGACGCATTATTAAAGGGTCAATCCAGATAATATTTGGAGATAAAACGCTGCTTCATTTTGTGTTAAAATCCCCTACCCTAAGGCCGAGCAACTAATTCAACATAAATTTAAGCTAGGTCGATTTTATCAGACTTCTATAAAAAAAAAAAAGAAGAAGAAAAAAAAAAGAGAAAAAAAGAAAGGGGGAAAACCCCAGGACACAAAGCGCGTCATTGTGTACCCGTCACATAGCCCCTGCATCGGAGCAAATGTTTAAATGACACGTTATCTCTGAATAAATTTACGCAGTGGCTATTGTTACGCGACGAGTGGTAACAGGCTATTGTTACGACGGTGCTTTCAGAGCCCTCCATCGGCAAAGTTTAAAATGACTTCCAAAATTCTTCATTTGTCATGGTCTGCCATAGTCATAGTTGTCTAAACAATCTAAAATGTCAATCGACCTTTTGTGTTCCGTCTATTTTTACTGCCATGCATAGGTTTTTTTTTTCAAAGTGACATACTGTTCATTGTTTTCGACATATTTTAATCCAAATGAAAAAATCATGTTTTGTACTGAAATATGGTGGCTGAAAGCGTCCATTTAGATCGCCGTGTTTCTAGAAACTGGGGCAAAGTCGAAGATTAGGGGGGAAACGGCACTGATCGCTGAGGTAAAGTGTCAAACAAACAGACTTGCTAACGCCGACGAAGTCCACTAACGAGCGCCAAAGTAGGGAGTTCTTACGGAGGGTATGGGGGGACCTCCCCAAATTGTTTTTGAAAAAATAGACTGCCGGAAATGCTGTTTGACAGAATTCAGTCAGGCACCGATCGTCGAGATAAATAGATCTGACCAGATACCGTCCGCCGCCTGATCATTTTTCACCTTTGTAAATAAAGATATTATTATTATTATAGTTTATCTGACCAGAGAACAAAATGTCAAACAAATGGACTTGCGAACCCTAACGAAGTTCCCATTTGAGCGCTAAAGTAACGAGGGTTCAATCCCAGCTCAGGGCAAAGAAATTTATTGTTGTAAGTGAGAGGGATATTCGGTCTCCCGTCCGATCAGGCAGGTTTCACCCGAGTTCTTCGGTTTCTTCCTGCAGCAATGATCGAAATCATTCGCACGATCTGTGCCAAGGGCCAAATTGGAAAAAGGCCTCGGGCTTAATTTGCTACCCTTGTAAAATGACGCGATTATTATTATTATTATTAGTCCTTGTGGGGGTATTGGGAACCTCCTCAAGAAAATTTGGAAAAATAGACTGTCGGAAATGCTCTACAACATGGAGGTCTATGGGGATTTGGGATTTAACCACCGTGGAGGGCATGATAACCGAAACGTAGCACACATATTTTTTCTTTATTTTCTAAAATGATTGGGAGGGGGGGGGGGGCAGAAGGCAGACCAGCTTTATGTGCGCCGCCACTGGGAGGATATTTTGAATGAGTTAGGGCGGTCGAGCTATAGGCTATCAACTTTTTCAGTGACACTTGGGTAAACTTAAATTGGTACAGTAACTTGTACTTTCCAGTACCCTACATCCAGCCTCGGATGTATGACAAAGTCTGCCATTAGAACTACTTTCATGTTCCAGGATTACCAGCGGCGTTGCCCATGACTACGCATTTGAAAATTTTTGATGCTGAAGCTGTTTTTCTTTCAAGTTTATCCGATTTTCTTTAGACAATTAAAGACAAGTTTGCACTGACAATTCTACACACTCTTCAAACGACGCAATTTTTAGAACTGCTTTCTTAAAGCGGCATATTTCCCTCATAAGTAAACCGGTATAGGCGTAGGAACATATCAGTTACTGTCATACAGCCGAGTGTTTACTTTCAAAATCTCTTTATCTACACTGGTGTGGTATAATACATTATATTTGAACGTATGTACACGTCTTTATCAAGAACATACGAAGACCTCCCATTACGCATGAAACTAACTATACACTTTGCCGTTAAGCCAAAGCGACGAAAAAGTCGCCATAATCCTTTTTCAAATGAACACCTCACCTATGCGAGCGCCATTTTATAAGGAGCTGTTCACAAATTATGTAACTGAAATTTCAAGCATTTTTTTACCAGTAAATCTGGGCAGTTAACAAGAGTTGTCGCATATTTTTACTTTTTTAGGTAATTATTTGACACTAAAATCTGATTAAGATTAAGTAATTATCAGAAAATCATTAGAATTTGTTTGGCTTTCATAAAGTTCTCCTCCATGCTAAAGTTTAGTATACGAAACATTTAATATCATATGGATTTAGCTGTTCAAGTTATCAAAATTCATTGAAAATTGTTATCAAAATCAACAGGCTTGTTCGTCTCATGTCATGACCTTAAACGTTGTGTACAAATTTAAAATCAATAGGCCTATATTAACTTTGGCCTCTAGAGCATCCACAAGATTGTTTGAAGTGATCAAGGTCCAGAACTCTGACAATTATTATCGGGAAAATCAATAGGATTTTTCGTCTTGTGACCTTAAACACTGTATATAAATTATAAATTTAAAGCTAATTAATGTAAATTTTAGATTCTATAGTGTCAACAAATTTTCTTTGAAGTGATCAGGGGACATAACTCTGGCAGTAATTATCAGAAATCGTTGAAAAACAATTGTGGACGCCGGGCCAACGGGCGCACCTACGGGGCGACGACAATAATAATATACGATGATACGACCACATTTCAATTTGGGCGTCTTTTATTCAATGCCAAGAATTGAGTGGCTCAAGAAAAAGAAACATTAAGGTGTTTTGCGGTTCATCCGAAATTACCTATGGTGCTACAGAAATGGGGGATAAAGACTGTTTCGTTTCGTGCCAAATATTGCTTGTCTTCAACAGCTCAACATTGTGTTTTGATAACCGCAGCTTTCGAATAAATGAATGAATTAAATATGGTGTTTAACGTTCTACGCTTCTGCACCTAAATTTTGCCCGGGCAGCAACTAAAATCCAACTGCCAAGGGATATTTTATGTGTACGCTAATGTGTACACGGGACCTCGGTTTTTGTCCCATCCGAACGACTGGGTGGCTGTCATTATCAGCCCTCCGTCTGCATCACTGACAAGGGTAAACCACGCCGGAAAATCGAGATTAACTTTCTCGGCCTTTGCAGGGATTTGAACACCCGACCCCCAGGGCGACCTTCGGATGCAGGCTATGGTCGCGACTATAGTCTGAACCAGCAACCGAACGCAAATGGCCCTAGCCTTTAACTATTCAATATGGTGGTGACAATGTCAGTTGCTCCGCCTGCTATATTTACTCATGTTTTTTTTTTAAAAACTGGTTAATTTTTCATCCTGCGATGTGAAAGCAAGATTAAAAAGGGTTACAAATAGGATTAGTCAATATCAGAATAATTTTCATTTGATTTATGTCACCTAACCAAGATCATTTCACGCGTACAGTTTTTTTTGTCGTGGGCCTATATATATTCGAATAAGAAGATGCTAATATTCCTAATCTGTCAAATTCATCAAAAAAAAAAGACGAACAAAATATCAAACTTAGCATCTATACTCATGCCCATTCACTAAATTTCTGGTGTTAACATGGACCCTATTATACCGACCAAGCTGTAAATAACGCAACGGCAATCGGAAATTTTATTATATTTTTAAGAAAATCTTCTCAAGTGTCGGTTTTGTCAGCCATCTTTGAACTATCCCGACCGTGCTCTATCGCATGGTACGTCTGGTCACGACCACTGGTTGAACTAAATGCCATTCGGATGCAGATGGTTCGACTATAGTACGAAAATCACTGCAACCGAAGGTCGCCCAGGCTAGCGAGCCAGCACATTACCCGTGTTCCCTACAGCTTTCGACGATGGGTTCAAGGTCATAAAGCATGCGCCCAGCGTAACGTCGGCTGACTTCAGTATAAATTCCACAACTTGGAGAGACCAATAGAACAGCCCCTTGCGTTGTAAACAATAAATGCACGTGTTACTGTTACTATCTCGAACTGAATTCAATTTTAATTTTCAGGCATAATGTTTTCAATAATTTGAGGAGAAATTTCATTATAATTTTTTAATTATTATTACTATTCCGTTTAAACAAATATTATGTCCGAAAAATTACAGAAATACGGAGGGAATAGAGCCAAACCGTATGATAAATCGCATCTTTACAAGAAACACATCGGAAACAAATCTGAGGGTTAGTGATGTTGAACATAATGGGCCTAGTATAATGTAGCACTATCAGATCACTATTTATAATTATTAAAAACATTCAATCAAAAACAAGCCTGCAGGCTCTATTTATTTTTTGCCAAATATAAGATGAAAAGGGACAATTAAGCAACCGTATATTTAATTATTACTGTCACTGTTACAGGACAAGGTTTTGCTGACCTTCGAAAACAGAAAATCAAAAGAGGATATTTTAAACTGATGAAAAAGCAGGATAAAAAAAATCAAAGCACAGAAACACCACAAGGAAGTAAAGGTATCACATCTGATGATCAGGAGCATCAAGATGGAGAAACTATCTCTGACAAGCAGGTCAAATTAAAGCATAACAAAATGTATGTTTAATAAATAATTACATTAGTATACTGTGTTACTGTTAGTACATCCGTTTGAGTTGTGGGCGTTACATGTAATAAAGAATCTCCGAAGTATAATCGACAGGTTTAATATATCGAGCTTGACTCGGTAACAGTGACAACATGCAACTTGAAGAGGAGACATGTATTGCGGGCTCATTTGATGAATTGGTGACTTGAACTTGATTTGTGAAGATTTAGGATTTGACTAGGTAATAAAGTTTAAGTCAGTGACTTAGGACTTGACTTGGTATTAAAGAAAGCGACTTGAAACTGAACTCCGACTTGGGGTCCCATCTCTGCTGTAATCAGATGATAACTTTATTGTTTGTATTTTCAAAATTTGTTAAAGATCAGTTGGCTTCCCTTCTTTGTATTTTAAACATAAATGCCTTGCATAAATTTTAAGTCAAGAGTATGATTACTTAGCACCCAGATTGTCTGCAAGATTTTTGTAAGTGACCAAAGGCCGTATCTTTGAAATTAATTATCAGAAAATGTTGAAAATCAATAGACTTTTTTGTCTCATGAATTTAGACACTGTGTATAAATTTCAAGTACTGATAAGTGATCTAGGGTCATGGCTTGAAAAGTAATTAAAGAAAGTCATCTCATGAATGTAATAACATTGTATAAACTTTAGCCTCTCCACATCCACTAGAAATTGTTGATGATAGGCATATGGATAGGGGTTATGACAATGTACATATTTATACAGTCCCATTTCACAGGGTGTCTATATAAAGATTCTGTAGCGTTGATTTAATGGGAGGTTTAGATGGCCTAGTAGAGTGCGTCTAGTAGGCCGGTCATCTCTGGCTTGTGGTTGTGGTTTCGATATCTGCTGCAAGTGTATGCGACTTGGAGATAGGAGCGCCTTCTTAACCTCATGGCTTTACTCTGGGTACTCCCATTTCTTCCCACAGGAAAGACCCCTGCATGTGTGCAAAGCATAATATATAAAATAAGACAAATTGTATGCATATCAACTCGATGGAATCGGACATTAAGCATTAAGAGAAGTTGATTTGGTTAAAGATAAAATTTATAAGATTAGAGTTAATGATTATAATATTTTCAATTAATAATTTCCATTTAAGAGACAAGTTGAACCGATTTTCCAAAGCTAAAGAAGAATTTCAAAAGAAAAAAGAAGAAGAAATCAGAAAGAAAGAGGTATAGAGTAAATTCAATTCACAAACTACTATTCCGAGAAAACATCATTCTGTAAATTAGTTGGGTAGTTGTAATATCATTTATTATCGACTAAATTATGCATCCAAAGGCCCCTATTTGCATATTCCTTTGAGGAACTTAATTTAAATGGTAAAGAGTGAAAATGTATTTTTCCCCGACTTATTTATTAATGGATTTCGCCATTTTACTGCTGAATTATCAAACAATTGGTGAAATAAAGTCATGCAATAATATTTGACTGAGTATCCTCTGAAATTGACACCTGTTTGGATAGTTGATCAACCATCTATACTATAATGACCTATAGAGGTTTAATTGAATATAACTTTCAAATTGACTCAACTTGTATTCATAATTATTCGGCTGACAAATAGTGGGGTTGGATGGCCGAATGGTTGGCCTGTGCACATAAGGTCTGTTATGGAGTCAACTGCGTAGTTTCAAGTCCCTGGCTGTACATGACACCAGGTTCGCCTGTCCAACCTGTGTGTTTTCTCTGGGTCCTCCCACTGTTAAAGACCCCTATGTGCAAGCAAATTATTGAAATAAAATTGAACCATGTTAGTCCTGAAATAACCTGTTAGACATTATATGTCGAGTGGACATTAAACCCCATTTGTCTCTCTCTTTACTGACAAAATATAATGACTGTATTTTAGCATCTGCTGAATCTCCCAGATTTTGATCTCATCTAACTGTTCATCATGATTGTATCAATGTCAAAATGTAAAGAGTTTGATTTACATCTATCATTTTATTTAACAGGAAGCTTTAAAAGAGAAAGAAGCCAGAGAAGAAGCACTGAGAAAATATCATGAAAGAAAGAATGAAAAACACAATAAGTTTAAACTAAAAACAAGTAAAGGACAACCTATTATGAAATATAGAATGCAAGACTTATTACAACAAATACAAACAATGAAATCTAAGGAAAAACAATAACGTGATATTAGTTTAGTTGGAGTATAGACAATATGTGATGTGGTTAATTAGCAGACGCTATAATGTATATATTTCCTGTACAAAAGTTATGTATAATAAAACATTCATAGGTTATGTGATTTTATAAAGGTTTTACTTCAACTGATATGGATTAAATTGTCAGTTGTTTCATCAAACTTCACATTCACTATTTTTACACATCGGAGGGGAATAATTTCAAGGAAAATCCAGTTAATCATTCTTCAGGAAAGTAGCCATTAACCAGGCCGACCAATGATTTTAAACAAGGTTTCCATAAATCTTAAATATATATTGATAAATAATCCCCTCTGTAACACAAGCAAAAACGTTTTAGTAAACGAGAAATTAATTTTAATTCAAGCCGGAAGTGACATAGTTGGTTCAACACGCTCACAGGGCTCTATAGTAATCATACAGATTTGGAATAAGTTTACTGCTGTATTGTGTTCACGTGTCATCCTTTGGCCGAAAATCTGATCATATGTCTATGTTTATAAGGATATTATAAACACTAATTTATGTTTTTTTAACGTTTAGTACACAACGCTGTCGTGTATTTACTCATAGTGAAAAGTATGCTGAGCCTCAATTCATGCCACATGGCTAATTGTTTACATCACATGGTTTGATTGACAGCTTGCAAGTGACATGAATGTCCATCAAGTGTCTGCACTTAGTGAATTTTGAACACCTAATCGGTGATTTTGCCAAGATCGATTGTACCCGTCAGTTCAAGTTCACACGGCAGAGTCAATATTGTGTAGGTTCTGTTTCATTACTGAATGCGTAAGTTTTTACAAATTTGAGCATTGAAAAACTTTGCATTGTGCTATTTAATCAAATGTACCGGTACACAGATATATTCATACACATATTAGGTGTTTGGGATTTTTCCTGTCTATTTACATCATTCAGTTGCCAATTCAAAATACTGAAACCGACTACACTTATTTTTGAGACTAACTATTTTTAGTTGGAGGGGTGGGGGGGAGGGGGAGCAACTTTGAAATATTACCAAAATATCTTGAAATAGAGTATTATAATATCAAATGCCAAAGCATATACTTTCCCCAGTTCATTCTTATTGAAAGATAATACTAATTTGTATTTAGTGAACAATTCCTTTTAATTTAATAATGGATAAGGTAGATGGAGATTGTTAAATAAATACTAGTTTACCTGTATTGTCTATTATAAAGAAAACCAGCCAACAGTGAGGCGGATGTGCTCCACCTCAATCTCAAAATATATAGATGACATTCATTAATGACTTGCTTATAAAGCATCTAGTAGATGACACTCATTAATGACTTGCTTATAAAGCATCTAGTAATTAAACTGTTTATCCCTCTGTATAACCTAAGCAGAAAATACTCATTATTGAACATCTATTAGTCAAGAGTATCGATGTAATCAGTTAAACATTACACCAAGTTTCATCATGCCTCCTCAGTTAGAAAGCACAATTAGGCAAATCAATCTGTATCGAATCAGATGCAGTTAAGACATTCGTTGGATGAATAACTACACAAAGTTAGAACATTCTAGCTCAATTAGAAGCAAAGTTATTGTGTAATATAAAGTGCGAGGGATCGGCAGATGAATCCATTCTAATAGTCCCCTGTTTTCTTTGACAGGCAAGGGCCAACAAATCATAATATTTACTATTCAGATTGTCAAATTTGAAGTGCATATCATACCTTTAAATACAAATG
This sequence comes from Patella pellucida, assembly GCA_917208275.1. NCBI lineage: Eukaryota > Metazoa > Mollusca > Gastropoda > Patellidae > Patella > Patella pellucida. Next base: position 26,797,926 of record OU795041.1, read on the forward strand.
CAAAGATTATGCCAAAATAATTTATTTCTGTGTATCAGGGCGACATTCTAAATCTAATACTAGATGATCCACACGTGGTGCATACGATTTAACATGTTCAATATGTTTAATACTACAAGTCCAGTCACATTGATGAAAGTTAATCAGGAGTTGTCTTATCTTGATAGAAACATGCTCTGCCCATTCACTCCAGCTAGAATAATTGATAGTTTTTGTCATCTGTTTAGTTCCATTACAAGAATTAGTTGTATAGTTAACTGAAACATCACTGTTTAATCGAGTCTGTGAATTAGAATCCGAACAGGATCTATGAGGCACCTCAGTATCAGTATCTTTATCACATTCTTCTTTACCGATTTCAGTTCCATTCATTTTATTCTTATCAGATTTATTAGAGGTAACATTACTATGAATATGTAAAAATCCACCAGTTTTCCTTTTAAGAGCAACACAAGCCACTGGCCACCCATTATCAGAACTTGGTATTAATCCAAGGTTAACTCTATCTGCAATATCCACCAAGTCAACCTATTAAAATAAAGTGATAATCAAGCAAAATATGCATTTGTACATTTTAAAATAGTGGTTGCAACATAAGCCCTCTGCAGCTACGTCATGCGAGCAGTCTACAAAGGTTATGTCACATTTTTATTCTTTTGTAGATAAATGTATGGTAAGGGAAGCATTTACAAAACAAAACTTATCATATGGCAATAAACCCTGATCTAAATTTCTCTTAATTCAACATAACCTGTTCTGGTCAGATAGCCGTTACGATAGAGAGGCGGCTTCTCACCAATGCAACGATGTAGCGTTGAGGGTTCAATCCCAGCTCATGGCAAGAACCTTATCTTTGTAAGTGAGAGGGATATTCGGTCTCCCGTCCGATCAGGCAGGTTTCACCCGAACCTGAGTTCTTTGGTTTCTTCCTGCAGTAATGATCGAAATCATTCACACGATCTGTGCCAAGGGCCAAATTGAAAATAAGCCTCAGACTTAATTTGCTACCCTTGTAAAATGACGAATTTAACATAACCTGTACCAGTTAATATGCTAATTATAGCTTTAGTTTTAACAGTGCCAACAAGATTTTTTAAAGTGATTAAAGACCAAAAGGCCTATAACCCTGAACATAATTATTGAAAAAGGTTTAAAACAAATTGACTTTTTCATCTTGAATTAGTAAACATGTATAAATTCGTGTGATCAACATAATTCTGAACATTAAAAATAGTAGAATACACCATCTATAAATTCTAGTCAACAAGTTAATTGACTAAGTTCATTTCAAATTAAGAGACTTTTATGTTTCCAGTATATAAACATGTCTAACTTCAAACACTAGTGAAAAATGCCTTACTATTTGAGTAAATAGTGCCTGTGATGTTACTGAAAATGAATATTGTTCGTAAGAGTGGTATTGACTCTTTAACTCTTAAACGACCCAGAGGTTTGACGTCATAACGTCATAAAAACCCACGTCATAATGGTCAATAGTATTAAAATATATATATATATATATACATTTTAAAGTCATATTATTAAAAAAAAACTGAAGATAGACCCTTTATGTAAATGAATGAAATAATTTAAATTTAAGGCCATTTCATAAATATAAATTTTATACAAAAAATTTAATTAGATATTTCATGCAAACTTCATGTGTATAATGGTTATTTTTTCTGATCGGCTGTTGTGAACTAAAAATCATTCATCATCGAATCTTTTAATTTAAGCTTATTTAATTACCGTAATTGAAATTTGTTGATTAACTTAGCCTAGCCTATTTTAATTATCACGTTCTACTCTAGGCCTTGCGCAAAACGATAAAAATCTATACCACAGATAAAATCTGAATCACTGTCATTCAATAAGGATGGTAATCCATCATTAGAACGTTGCCGAAGAGGTCTAGACATATCACCGTTTTATTATAATTTTCAAGGAGAAACAGTAAGATTTTTAACTGTCAAAATGTCAAACAGGAAGTAAACAAATGAGATAAAGACGTCTGTTAATAAGGGAAATAACTCTCATTACGCTAGGAACGTTGCATTCGGCTAACATGTTTAGTCGACAAAAGTCGCCTTGGGTACTAAACGGTAACGTTATAGTTGTCGACAAAAGTCGCCTTGGGTCAGTTAAGAGTTAAATGATATGGGGTTTAACATCTTACTTTTCTTCATCAATGAAGATAGTCATGCCACACATTGTGCTAGGAGGCAAATTTTGTCTGGACAGCAGCATTTCAGCCTAGTCTTCGTCAAATTATTACAAGTCAAAGGCTCATTTAAAGTTCATCTCCATAAGCACACATCACCAATGACATGGGGGTAATATCCTGAAGATTGTTCTCGCCCATCACTGGTTAGTAAGCCATTGCTTTACTTATTTAGTCACCTACACACCTACCTAATTTGGTTAAGAGGTCATAGAACAGTTTAGAAGTTTAAAACGTCTAAAGGGAACCATAGTGGCTCAGTTATTAAGACACTGGCTCGCTCACGAGGTTGTCTTCTGTTTGCTCCAGATGTTAGCTGAAAAAGTTTCTCAGGATTTTGTCATGCCCCCCCCCCTTGTTAGTGGTGCATGATAAAGGCCTGGCAAGGACAGTCAATGTCTAATTGCTCTGATGGGATGGAAATTTGAGGTCCTGTGTACACAGGTAAAAGAACAGGCATACAGGTAAAAGAACCCTTGACAGTTGAAAAAGCACAATAATGGGTATATTTACTCATTCGCTTACTCCTTTACTGGGTTTCTTTTTTCTGTTTCAAAATCTTGAATCCTTATACTGTACATACCTTTCTATTGTCGCCATAATAAATTGTACATTTATCTTGTACATTATTTAATACCAAGTTCTTTTTCAGAGCTTCTACAGCATCAGGATTCCACTCACAAGCATGAACATGTTCAGCTTTAGCATGTACTAAATATGGGATAGTGAAATAACCAATTCCTAAAATAAATACAAGAAAATAAATTTTTATTACATATCGGCGTAGATAAACTGAAACTACATGTAGAAGACAAATTTGTACATGTATGCATGTTTGAATGTTTGTGTGTAGTGCGGTCCTCCTGCACATAGTATTACATTGGATTAGAAAATATGTATCTTCAAGTACAATTTGCTATATACATGTACATGTATGAAAACAATGTTTTCTTAGTTACATGAAATAACAAAGACTAGTCAATTAAAATATTACCCCCATATGTTTATTTTTGAGGGCAATTTTAAATTTAACTTAGTAGACACTAATTTCAAATGCAGTAAAACAAATTGAATAGCCTGAACTAGACAGCTACCCAATTGTAAATCCAGAATGATACAAAAAATAATTTGAAAGAAATGCCATGGATTGACATGGAATGCAGCTCTGTCCCACTCTATTAGTCCCAATGATAGATAAAGTGTGGTTAGAACTGTGACATAGTCAATCGTATGTTTCAGCTGCGATGACTGGCATACACCTCACAATGTTTCGTTTGATTAGACCTAATCCCACTTAAGTGACTGAACACTGCTGGACTGAATGATGACTTCTGTCACAAATTATGATTGGTTAACAGTCAGGTTAACAACCAATCCATTACATTTTAACAAATCAATCGAATACATGTACCAGAATTTTGCAGAAAAACTCATTGTGTGACAAACAAGGCTATTAAAATGACTGCAGACTTCAACTTTGTCACAAGTTGAATATATCTATTATCTATTGGACCATGCAGCAGATGAACAATATTTACACTGTCTTTCAAGACCCCATAGCAAAGAGACAGACTGCCATTTTACATACATATCAGTTGTTTCAACAAAGTTAATCAAATCCAGCAATCAGAAATCAAGGAGAGGAGAGATTTGATTGGGTAATATAGATATACACACTCCTTGGAGAATCCAATTATTGTCTCCAATAGCAGCAATGGCTAGAAAGAGGTTTTACGGGCCATTTCTTCAGGAATATGGGTTACTGGTTGATATGTTTTCTTGTTCACTAAGTTTACTTGAATATCACTGTAAGTTGTATAGAGAGAACATTACATATGAAATATATTTAAGTAATTTCAAATGCAATACACCTGTCAATACTTACCCGCATACAAATCCACGACTGTTTCACCAACACAGTCAAATTCAGAAATTCTTAATTTCTCACTGATATTTCCAATACTAAACATACATTTAGTTACATCATATGTAAACCTGAAATGAAAGTGCAAGCAAAATTTTAACCATCACAAAATGATTTGAAAAATAAATATGGCTCAAGTCCAATCGGATATCTTAATCTTAAAGAGATTTTGTCGCTCTCCATAATTTCACTTAGATATCATTGACAAATGGTTACAATTCACTGTGAATTGTGTCCAGCCCGGGTCCTATAGAAAGTATTCATATACGGTAACTCTCTTTTTTTAAACAACTCCCTCATCGTGTCCAAACTAGGAAAGGGTCATTCCATTTCAAGTGGGTCAATATTCTAAAATTGGGAAATCAACCACCTAAACAAAATCTGGAAAAATATATGTTATTGTACATGTGAAAATTAGAAACTGGGCAAAAATTGTGGTCTGTACATGTAGCTTGAAAATTAACTGAGAAATGGGCATTTGAGTTTCATGAGTTATTGATAAGCTTTCTAAAATATGTATAATAATTTACTTGAGTTTCAGATACCTTGTTTTTACCTTTCTAGTGAAGATATTCAGCTCAATTGGGTCTTCTTAAAGACCTGATCGCTTTTTAGGAGAGCCATTTTTGACATTTGCAAATTAAGGAGAGCATTTTCAATCTTAATTATCAGTGAAATAAAGAAAACAAGGATGATATGAAAAGTGCATAAATTTTTTAGAGAGCACAGCTGGCACAACAGGACAATCATCTTTGATGATTTGCTGACAATAAAATAATAATTTGGGGAAACATGTTGAATCAGAGTTTGAAAACTTTACAAAGCAACATTTATATTCATGAATTTTGACTATATACATGTAATCACAGCTTACCTTAGTTTGTTATCTGTCTGGTTGACCCATCCATCTTGTCCTAAGAGCAGTGATACTTGTGGAGTTCGGAAACCATTACTACAGATAACTGATTTTTTGGCTACTCTAGTACATCCAAGACTTTCAGCAACTATTTTCCATAACTTTTCTCCTAATTACAGAGAATCAAAGTGAAATATAATAATTGCCAGGCAACAAAACATACAACCACTACAGCTAAGACATTCCAACAATCCATAATAGAAGCGGTGTTTATAAGCTTAGCTTGTTATCTATCATATCCTTGCATTTTTTGTCTTTTTACCTATTGTACATTACAATTAATAAAATATTGTTTAAATCAATCCATAAAGGTTGATGCTTTGTGAAATAATACCTTTAATTGTCTTTAATGTATAATATCATTGGTGCTTTTATTCTATGATATAACCGCATGGGAAAAAACTTTATGAATAATTTTTAAGTGGCATTTAGTGACTGGATAGAGTAATAAACTAAAACACATACATGCGTAACGCAAGCAGCTACTGTCATGATGTTTCTCCAAAAGTTATAGGTTACAACTTTATAGACAATTTGTGCAATTCAATAGAATTTTACAAATTACATATTCTATTAGATCACTTTTTAAAACCTAGGTAATAACAGCAACATCATTGAAAGTGAATTTGGTTTTGTCAACACTTTGTTATCTTTGGAATTAGGATTGATGTTTTTCATACTCACCAAATCCCTGCCATAATGAAAGTTGGAAAGATGAAGCAGGAAGTAAAATCAAACCTCCATGTTTTTCCCAGTAATTTGGTAAATCATTTAGAACTTTTTCTGTCCAAAACATGTCAGATATAACAAGCAATTCTTTTATTGCATTATACAGACAATCTTGGGGAGTTATTATGGCTGCTTTTTTTGATTTTGCTAAGACCATGTCAACTATTTGTAACTGTGTTTTATCAACCACTGGGGACAAATTTTCAAGATCAAAATCTTTGGATAAAACAGGAATGGCCACTTTTCCTCCATCGATCTTTTGCAATTTTCTACTATCATCCCAAACTTTCAAGTCTTCTAATATTTTTCTGTAAAAAAAAATAGTCAATAATTATAGTACTCATATAGCAACTGTAAGTTAATTGTATTATTTATATTGTGTAGTAACAGGTTTTTCGAATATTAATCTGTTAAATAGCTTTTTGTCCATGCTGATTACACTATTTTGCCCGATTACACTATTTTGCCTTTACCGTTTTTTGGGAGTAGTTTGAATTTTGTCTAATGGTTTGAATTGTTCGTACTTGTTTATTTTTTATTTGTTATAATCTCATTGTGACACAATTCCATGAAATACAATTACTATTGATCTATACAGCTCGCTATGTAATAAGCTGACCGCCATAGTGCAAACAGATGGGCCTGTTTTAAATCTAATGAAATCCAATCTGGCAGATTATCTAGCCTTGGTTGATTTTGTTTTCCTTATCAAAATGTTAAATAATTAGTCTGAGTACATAGTATTAAGGATTAAGCCGCAAGAAATTTGATATTTTAGCCAAAGAATTTTGAAGTGTAATAGATGAAAAAAGAATAATCTGCTATCTTACATGTTATTATATTACTACAATTCGTTTGTATCCTTACATATTCCTGTATATGATAGAATTATAATAAACTTCTGGTTCTGATGAAAACGAATCGTTTGATTTGCAATTTTGAAGCACTAAGCGAAATTTATGCTCTCAATTATGTGTAAAACAAGCTAAGATTATCAATATCAAAACTAAATTTAACACAGAGTTGAGACTGCCTAACATTACGAATTGTTGAAAAGAAACCAAGCCGAAGCGAGGGCAGATAAATCATAGAAATGGTTCCACTACTGATGTACCGTTACAAGTATTGTAACTAATAAAATCGAGGCTTCAGAAATCATATTCCTGTTCACCTGTGCTATTGTTACGACGATGTTTTCAAAGCCCTCCATCAGAGAAGTTAAAAACTGAAAAGTCGTAAAAATAGTCCTAACCTTAACCCTTTCCATCTCTTGCTGCCTTCAGTTCTGAAAACTTTTAAAATACGGCTTCTTTTTCAAAGCTGGTTTTGGGGAGATTGGCAGCCATTTTGGAATTCGTTCTTAAACGGATAATCCTGAATTAAACAGGGGCTCAAAAATAAAAGTCTCAGAATGTACGAAAATAAAACGCCAAAATTTAGGGGAATGGTGTATTTACCTTGTCTCGAAATTTCAACTTAAAATATTAAGTCGTTTGGACGTGAACGCCAAAACTGCTTATCCGGACATGTAACCCTTTAAAGATTTCGGGTCAATTGTTTCGTTGGGTGACCTTATAACCGATTACGGTTACTTGAGAGGGTTATGCAGTGAATAACCCATGTGCTGTACTTGATAAAGAAGGCAAATTTCAACTACACATTATTTTTATAAAAAAAAATGTTTGGTTTAATCCAGATACCACAAAATACACCTTGGGGCACCGGTGTGACAGTTTCAGTTGGTCCTCGGTGTGTGTTTGGTCTTTGGCGCATGCGCAGATGTAGGAGTAATCTCACAATGTTACGAATGGGTGTGCACTGACTCCTCGTGATAGGATTACCCCCCAAGATATTCTTACGGTCAAATCAATTTCTAGACTATTATCTACCAATATTTACAGTATTACCACTAGGAGAGGGTGTCGGGTTCCTATTCTTGGTTTATTTTGATATATAAAAATGGATATGCAAATTGACAATGTTATTATTCAGTATTTATAATAACTATATTCCCGTCCACAACAATGCGAACATTCTCCCTTGTACTCTTGTTTTTTTGTATTTGGGCTGTCTGCATGCATGTTTGAATGTATGGGCTATATTATGGTTTAATAAATCTATATTTATGTTAGAGAAATCTGTGTTTTAGATATGGTTTGCATGAGAAAGGATTTAAATTTGAGTAATAAGACACATAGGCCTACTATATTGTAAAGTTGTAAACATTTTAATAACAATATTAACAAATACAAAATTAAAATAACAGAGAAATCACAATCTGAAAAGCCAATATTCGATCTGCAAAATAGTTGATTATTAAAACATAGTTAAAACATCAAGTGATTGAAATTGATATATTTATAACAAAAAAAGTGATTGATTTATTTTTAATAAAAATATTTTTTTTTATAAAAAAGTGATTGATACATTTTTAACAAAAAAGTGATTAATACAGGTGGCCTTTTAGGGCCATACATAGTTCCTTTAGGAACTGTCTCTGAGCGAACGATGTCTCGCTAACAGTTCCTCACGGACCTTATTATCAACTAGTATGAAAATAAAGCTTTACCCCATCTCGGTTCTAAGGCTATTTTAGATCCTTACCGTCTATTTTGCACCGTGAAACTTTTTTGATCACCAAAAAGAAATCATTTCCTGACACAACCGAGACAAATTTATAATAATCCAACACTATTTTCGTGTAGAATTCGATGTTAGAAAAAGACCGGTCTGCGCTGACGTCAGTAAACAAACATGACGGCCAGATTTGAACGATATTGTTTATCTTTTTCTAACGTCGAATTCTACATGAAAATAGTGTTGAATTATTATAAATTTGTGTCGGTTGTGTCAGGAAATGTTTTCTTTTGGCGATCAAAGAAGAATCACGGTGCAAAGTAGACGGTAAGGTCTGAAGTATTGACAGATTTTAAACATACATTATGCAAGAGTTAAATCTGCCTGTTATGGGTCTTTCTTCAGACCTGACATGTTCTCTAAATTATAAATTAGACAAAATCCAGACCACAGTAAACTCTCGATTATATGGTTTCTACTGATTGTACGACTAATCACTAATAAAAACAACGGCAACAAATCACGTACGATAGAACTATCAATTTCAATTCAAGCCAATCAACTTTGATCCGTTGATCGTGTAACTACTGATCACTAAAACAACAGCTAATCACGATAACAAGTATGTTTATTAATGACAATATTCTTAAATAACTAGGCTACATAATTCTTATTACTTTTTCCAAAACTGACGAGGAACCATAAGAGGACCAAACTGAAACTGGCAGAAGTAGGTATAGCTGCGTAACTATCGTAAACAGTAGTCTCGGGCATTCGCAGACATGCCCAAGTGCCCAGGACCAAACACACACCGAGGACCCAACTGAAACTGTCACAACGGTCTCAATTTCCAGATGAAGACTGACGGATTTAAGTCGTTTGAAAACGTATCATAAATACTGGAGTAGTTGCTCGGCCCTTGACTCGAATATTTTGAGGGGTTTTAACACAAAATTAAGCAGTTTTATTCCCAAAACGAATATCGGGATTAGCCTTTTTTTATAACTTTGCTCAATCTCGTGGTAACAATATACAATAGCCACTGTGTTTTATTATATTTAGTTCAGTATGCATATATACGGATTGAAGATCAGATTCCTGTGATGTACCGGACCGGGGGGGGGGGGTGGTATTATTACACTGGCTTCGGAGCTGAATTATGATATGAGACTAAGAGTATATTACTGTATTGTAGGCTATGATTGAGAATAGATGGTGTAGCCACGGTAACCAATGATTTGTGTCTATTTTTACCTAGATGTTTGTGCACAAATTGATGGTACAACGATAGCGAAATCCATTATTTCCTACAGAAAATAATCATAATACTCTGAACATTAAATGAACAAACTCATCAAAACAAATTTTAGCTTTATGGGCGCAGACATCTTGGTTTCCTTCAGATTACACGTTACACCTAATTTAACGAAACGAAATACAGAAAGTCGAACCGCAACACTGGCACAACTGAAATAGGGATGTTAATTTACAGGGCGTCGTGAAAAAACAAGAAAAAATCGGCGGGGGGGGGGGGGGCAATTTTCTTCAAGTGGTGTTCATGGAAAATTAAATTTACTGGCCGTGAAGCGTGTTGGATGAGACAGACATGAGCTTGCAAGGGATGACCAGGTGGGCTCTACACCTGAAATTGGAAAGCGGGAAACACCATTTTAATAGTTTAGAGGCAATTGTAATTTATCACTCGAAAATTGAATTATATTATAGTCTTATTTATTCACCTCAACTTCGATTTAATTATTGAATGGACATAACGAACAACTTCATGCAAAACCTACACCTCTATGGCAAAACCCCACCCTTCCTCCACCCCAACCACTGCCAGGTTTACGTCCAAATGCGTATATATTTAGATGTATTTGTATTTTAATAAAAAATATTATCTGTTTTTTTTTACACCCGTCACCCGTACTAGGCCTATGTGGATATTTTATCAAATACAACATACAATCATAAATAGGGATTTTTTCTTTAGCTATAATACAGCAAACTCTAACTTTCCTAATATTAATTATTATGTATAACATAAAGATGATTTTATCATTTATC
>OU795041.1:26808859-26834275 GCA_917208275.1 Patella pellucida
ATGATTTTATCATTTATCAGAGGTATTTATATTTGTTTATATTTTATCAATGGTATCAAAATCGAATAAATTTGTGTTTTATATTTATTTGGAAGCTAAATACTAATGATATGTATTTGACCCCGACCCTGTCCCCTTGGCATCCAAAATTGTTTATTCATTTCTGGAGAATGGACGAAGAAACTGGGATATTTTTGTATATTAATTCAAGTAAAATAATCATTGAATTTGAGATATTGTTGGCATTTATTAATACTTATACATTATTCTCGGACACGGTTTATTTAACTTGAACGGCGGTTCACCAGATTCCAAAATTTATCAAGGGCGACAGATATGGTATTTCCAACTATCCTGCGGGGACGTTTGGCACGAATCATCAGATCACTGAGTCGTGTCTGTGCCTGTGTCTGTGTCATTGTTGTGCGCAGGGAGTTTTTAATAAAATTCAGAGCACTGAAGGAGCGTTCACATCCAATGGAAGTGTTAGTATTAATTGATATAATCTTGCAATAAACTAAACATAGATAAATAACAAATTATGCAATTCCTGGAGACTGTCTTAATAATATCAATGAAAATATTTTTATTCCCTGAGAATTGGGGGGGGGGGGCGACGCCACTGGTTACTTTCACAATGCAAATAGGCCTGCATCCTACAAAATAAGTGTTGTTGTTTTATTTTTTCTAAGTAAATAAAGCAAATAAATTATCCCAATTACGGCCTAGCAACTGTGAAGTGGGGGAAGTTTTGTGAAACAGGAAAGCAAATAGTTGCATAAAATATTAAATAGCAAAGAAAGACCTACCTGCACAAGTAGGCCTAATCTATAGTGTTTACGGTTCGAAATGACACACTGGTAATGAGCCTGGCACGTATCAGAATGTTTGCATACAACATAGGGCCTATATGTTTATCGTGATTTTACTTTAAGGGGTTGTTCCGATTCTCAAAAATAAAATGAATTTATACCGCCAACATTTAAAGGAAAGGTGTATTTACCCTTTATTTTCAGACTTCGGGTCATTTTTTTAGGGTTCTATACAATGCAGGACCCATGTGCTATACTTGATAACGAAAGGTAAATTAATAATACAGCTTGGGACACCGATGTCTATTTCTAGATGAAGACTAACGGGTTTAAGTTGCTGGAAAACGTATCACATGTTGAAGGTTTTAGGGGATCTTAACAAAAAATTAACAGTTTTGTTCACCAGAATATTATCGGGATTTGCCCTTTAAGGCGCTAGAAATTTTATATTATTCTTCTTTAATTTTGAAACTATTTAACTTAAAAATTTATTCAGTTTTCATCTTTAGGCCGACCATTTATTTTAAAACACGACGTAGCCTAAATATATGGAGTTGTTAAACAGCCATAATTACTAACGATAATTGTTTATTGATTTACTATAAATTTTGTCTTGTTATTCCTCTTATCTGTTTACCTACTATTTTTCTAGTCGTAATCTATTTCAATTAGTATTATCATGAAAAACAAACTTACTATACACCTGAGCTTCTGAAGGCCAGAAGCGTTTCTGTTCAGTGCGGATCTAGAAGCTGTGAATGTTTGGGGGGGGGGGGTATCCAAAACAAACAAACTACTGGCTATAACACTGTCTGAGCGCCCCGGTAGAACATAAAGCGTACCACCTACATAACATAATAGACATACATTTCAAACAACAAACGTACATATCAAATCAAATGATTGGATCAGTGACAATTCCATTGACCCTAAAGGGTATCCAAACTCATAGTCATTGAATGAATGAAATGAGTGAATGAAAGAAATGGGGTTTTACGTCCTACGCTTCCGCACCTAACCTGGGCTAATTGAAGACGAGTATATACGCCATACAGTGTGCTATGAGACAAATTTTGCCCGGACAGCAACTGAATTCCAACTGCAAAGGTATCTTTTACGAACACGTTAATGTGTACACGGGCCCTCGGCTTTTCGTCCCATCCGAACGACGAGGCAACTGCCTTTGTTAGGCCCAACGTCTGCATCACTGACAAGGGGGAACCACGCCGGAAAATCCATATGAAATTTCTCGGCCAATGCAGGGATCGAACACCCGGCCTTAAGGCTATAGCGAGCCAGAATGAGTTTTGTAGTACGTAGATTTCATATGCAACTTGAAATAATTAAAATTTTATAGCAATTATTTTGTTTGTCTTTCTGAAGAAATAGTGTGGCTCTCAGGTGGCAATTACCTTATACTTATGTTGTTTATTGAAAGGTACATTATGGGAGATTCGATAACGAGTTTGTTGTTCTCACAAAACAATTAAAAAACAAGATAATATAAAGGCAATTAGCTGAAAATTTCAGTCAAATTGATCCATTATGAACCGAGAATTGAGCGGTTGAAAGTTCCGCCTAGTCTCGATCATTATTACTAAAGCCGGTATAATACGACACAAATCATAGTCTTGATTATCCATTTCTTCATTAAATCGTGAAGGAAAGTTATGAAGCGAATCGGACCATAAACCAACAAATATCATAGGCTAGCGTTGACATCGATTGTTGATTTTGGTCCGGAGAAGTTAATTAATGTCCAAGTTTATATGGCATTTCAGACCTAAAGATAGATCCACGATAGGCAGATTTAGCTCTTGCATAATGTATATTTAAACTTATTATTGAACTTATTATTTCATACAAATTTAAATAGTGTTTAAATAGAAAATAATGCAAATTGCGTAGAATAAAGTTTAACGCAATGAAATGGGGTTAAACGCCTTACTTTTCTGTGCCGTTTATGTTATCTTTTCATTTAAAGAAGTGATTTAAATTATATTAATCGTATTTCGAAATTTTCTCATCATGTTAATAGGCAGTGTAGCAGGCGTGAAGTGTCCAGCAAATACCCTGACTGAACACAGATCATAGAAAATGTCTGAGTGAATCGTAAATCACTTGGCAACGACACTTTAACGGCAAATTAACGACACGTTATAACAGGGCTTTTTCAGCAATAGACTTTCTCTCGGTTAACTCCATGTTAACTATTCGTTAACTTCATGTTAGCTATTCGTTAACTTCATGTTAGCTATTCGTTAACTCCATTTTTACGGGTAGTTAAAAAGTTAACAGAGCTTTTGGTAACCGGCCCCTAATAGTGGCCTTAGATATTGATTGTTCAGTATACTATAGAAATAACCTACACCATAGAAAAAGTTCTAAAAGCCTGAACACCGAAATATACCCATGTACTCATTTAGGGTTATTCTTGACGTTAAAATCTTATACTGTCGACAGGGGCGGATTGGGGCCGGGAACCGGCCCGGGCTCCCGTGTCAGAGCGGCCCCTTTTACTGACCGCGGAGCACGGACGGGGGCCGGTAGCTCTTCCCCGGGAAAATTTTGAAAAACAAACCCCAAATATTCGATTTGGTGGCATATCTGATTGATTGGAACAAGGACTGAAATAACGTTCTTTCGCTGGGTCGCAGAACCCGAAATGCCTGAAAATTTTGAAAATTTAACCACCGCAAACGCCCGTGTAAGCAACTCCAAAAGTATCCAATGGTTTTGTAGCCGAAAAACAGTCCAAACCATAAGACGAAATTCTTAAAAAAATCTATAAAGGCAAAATAGTGTAATCAGGCAAAATAGTGTAATCAGCACGCTAACCATTCAGCCACCCCCCCCCCCCTAATTAAAAAAGGGAAATTAGTGTTTTATTAGCGCTCGATGACAGTTAGGGAAGCAAAACTAGAAATGCCCGAAAAAAATTCAGGTTTACAGACAGCGGCACCGGTTTTCTTCGAGAGGCGAAGAAGCGGAGCTGAACTTGTATGGACCCGGCAAGAAAATTTTGGCATATTTGACGGTCGCAAACGCGGTTCACTGCTATTCAAGCCCGTAAAATTCATGTTTTATTAGATTTCGGGCACTTTATTTTGACAAGTAGATGAAATAATTTTATTTTAGCTTTACCCGTCTGCTCGTACGTTTATGTTGAAGGATTGGTTGCGGACATGCAGTATATAAGCATACGGGACACAATTCATTTTTGAGACTATTCCCGACATCCAAATTCTGTAATTTCATCTCTGAAAGTAACGAGTTAAAAAAAAGTCAAGGAATGTTTAACACCAGCCTCAGGAAACTCCAGGAAAGCGTCTCGCAATCATATTTAGTCAGTAGACCAGCTATGATCAAATTTTGCTGAAGTTGTAGTTTTTTTGGAGTTACGAACCACCGGTCGACGTTACTGGCGTATCCCCACAAACAGGTGCAGGTGACTTAATAATTAGTAAATTTGCGAGCGACAGTAAGGTGAATCCGATGACATTTTCGGATGAAATTCGGAATCCCCATTGCATGATTCCGAATTCCGGCCCACATGCAGCACACCCGGCCAGAAAGTCTATTATACCAGCCTATTCCAGACCCCAGTGAAGATTTGGCGGCCGTTAAAGCCACGGGCCTAATAAACTAATAAAATATGATCATCATCGCTCCATGGCCGGTCCAATACCCCCCCCCCCCCGATATATTATGTTCAGCAGAAAAAGGTTTTATTTCGAAGAATTGGACAACAAATAAAAATCATTTTTTGTCTGATCGGCCCTTTTTATTTTATGTCCGACCGGCCCTTCGGGCGATCGCCCGATGGGCCAATCCGCCCCTGACTGTCGATATCGATTTACTGATATTTATTTATATTGGCCGGAAAATGGACAAAATATTGACATTAATTTATTTCTGTGTAAATAAACTAAGTGCATATATGTGTTCTACAGCCTTTGAACGTTCGGTATAAAAAGGGAAAAATTGCGGGAAGTTTTTTGTAAATGTTCTTTGTTAACTAACTATTGTGGAATTTGTGGACATGTATAAGTGTATGAAATTATATTGTGTACATATTCTATTTTGATCTTGATTAATTTTTCTGGTATCAAATATCCGTTGGGGTAAACGGGCTTATTGATTTATACTGACTTTAAACTCAGTGAAAGTGAAGCGTTTAGAAGTTGTAAATATTAATGAGAAACACGTCAAACCTTTTAGAGATTAAACATATCTTATAAGTGCCGCTCTTTGAATTTACACTATTGAATAATCATTTAATTAGCTATTAACTTGTGTAAAGTGATTATACAATTACAAAGCAACACGACAATAAATGTGTTTGTGACGTCTAATTGTTTTCATAATTTTTTAAGTTTGGAACATTTTCGTCAGTGCTACGTGGTGTCTTACACATTTATAATGAATTCGATAGGACCATATACACTATGTTCTTTCAATTTGTTTAATCTGAGCACCATTTTAGGTAAGTGTTTCATTTTGTTCTGAAAGTCTTGCCCACCGTACACTCTTAATTTTTAGCGGTTGCAGTTGATGTGTGTAGGTGGGCTGTGTGGGGTCGTTTTTAAATAATTAAAGGGCATCGGCATTGCACTACTACTTAATCGTATGTTACAATAAGAAAATTTGACAACGTTCCCGATTTCTGCAACACTGGACATATGAAGACGGGCGTACGCCATACAGTTTGCAATTGGATTAATTATGCCATACAGTTTGTAATTTGATGAATGTTGGCAGGACAGCGGTGCTACGACCTACTCTTATTTTGAACTCCAATGATTCTTTGGGGTACACGGAATCTCTGCCCGCCCATTCGACGACTATGCGATGTTCATTACCACGTCCTCTGCCATGCACAACTGAAAAAGTGGAATCAGGGCCCAGTTGAATTTTCTGTCAAAGTTTGCAGAAGAAGACGTGACCGAAGCAGTGACCTAAAACATTTACTGCTTTGTCTGTTACAATTGATGTATATCTTAATTTTATTCTCCAGTTTTATGTATCACCATAACTACAAGGAATGAGGTTGATGCTGCGGGAAGTTTTGCCAGCGACATCATTGCTAATTTTAAAGATAGGATATGTTCAAGCCCGACGTATGCTGGTAAATTCGCCATGTGCAACGATTATTTGAAAGATGACAAAACTACATCACCACCTCTTGAAATGAGCCCGGGAAACGATATTGAAACGGTAACACAACAAGTAGTATCAGAAGCTATTACGCAAACGTCAGAAGAACCCGAGACGAAATCGGACCCAGTAACAAGTCTAGGACGATTAGGTGTTGTAATGTCTAGTAAGTTTTTCGAATTATTTGTTTTTAAAAGATTTTTTTGGTTATTTTATTTAATGCACCAATTTACGTTTATATCCATTGCTGTCGTTATTAAAAGGTATAATTTAAATATGACATGGTAACTGAGAGGCAGAGAGCGAATATTGAGTTTTTATAGCAGAATCTATGTATTAGAATTTGAATAACAATAACGTGATGACGTGACGTCATATGTTTTACACCAGAGTCACATAATTTTTTGGGACTCGTTTTATTGATTTATATATTAATCAGAAATAGTTGAGATTTCAATTATTTTTTATCGTCCATATGAGTAATACTGAAGACTGGTAATACTGCCGATCGAGTATAGGCAAATAGTATTTTTCATAATTGGTCATGTCCGTAATTGAAATCAGGAGCTTGGGCCGAATGGTTTAACGCGTGCACTTTAGATCATATAACCTGTCATTGAGTCAAGTGGCGTGGTTTCGACAAGTACGTTAGAAGTGTATGGTCGCCTGTCCAGCATCATATTTTTCCCCCCGAGATCCCCCACGCGCACAGCCAAAGACCCCAACGCGCAAGTTAATTATTGAAATAAAATTGAACCTAGTTTGTGTGAAGTGAACGTCAAATCCCATTTCTCTTCTTGGAATAAAACTCGTACCACATTATGCTGGTCCCGACATGAACTGGTTTTCCCTCTCTCAAACTGATTATATAATTTGTTCTCGTATTTATTTGTTCAAAGTACAGGGCCATCGAATGAAATAATGTAGATTTTCACCAGTCTTGATTATTTTCTTTTGTAGGTTTCTTATTTTGATTATTGTCTTCATTTTCACTCATTAACCTAGTAGTAGGAAACTTTCAAGCAATCTAAGTATAGATCTATATTTCGTTTCGTTTTTTATACTTTCTATGACCTACACGACATGTAGATCTAACAAGTTATAGTGGGTTTTACAACGTCAGGTACCAAGCAAGCGACATTAAAGCTGAACTCCGGTTACAAAAATACCGAAATATTTAAATAAAAAAAAAGTTAACACCCCCAAGCCGCCATACTTGTTGCCAACTTGTGAAACAAAGATGGTGGATATGGAGGCTTATGACCTGGAGAGGTTAGTCGATCTCACTTCCAGTTCGTTTCTAGTCAGTCAGGTGTAGACACCAGGCTTTATACTTATACACGCTTCACTGATTTCTCTATTTTCCCCCCAACAGTGAGTGACTCGCTGACATTATACCAAATTATTGAAGATTGCAAAATGCCTGATAAGGTAAGCCTGTAAAAAATTATATGAACTGTGTCTACTGCAATATTATAGCCGCCTAAGCTTTACTCTAAAACAAAAGATGACTTACTTCAACCTGGAATTTTCAACAAAAACAAATCACCTATTGTCTTCTTCATGATTATCATGGACCTTATAATATATAAGGTCCATATTATTATTGCTACGTCTCTTGTGAATATCTTACACATATATGTAAATCACCAAATATGTTATAGCACTATAATGTCCAGTGTAATTATAACTAATATTATGCAATAAACAGATAGTTTAGATTTTCAAATGTCATCATGTTAGATTGTAGTTTGCTCGCAAAAAAGATCAAGGCCAAGGGACATAACCACATTTTTGGGGCGGCAAACAAAACTATGGTGACATGTGAAAATCTTATCTTAACTATCTGGGTAAGTCATATGTTGTATCTTTTGTTTTAGAGTAAAGCTTAGGCGGCTATTGCAGTAGACACAGTTTATAAAATTATTTACAGGCTTACCTTATCAGGCATTTTGCAATCTTCAATAAGTTGGTATAATGTCAGCGAGTCACTCACTGTTGGGGGGAAAATAGAGAAATCACTGAAGCGTGTATGCGAATGAAGCCTGGTGTCTACACCTGACTGACTAGAAACGAACTGGAAGTGAGATCAGCTAACCTCTCCAGGTCATAAGCCTCCATATCCACCATCTTTGTTTCAAAGTTTGCAACAAGTATGGCGGCTTGGGGGCGTTAACTTTTTTTTTATTCAAATATTTCGATATTTTTGTAACCGGAGTTCAGCTTTAATCCGATAACGTCGGCCATTCGATTAACCAATTAGCGACCGCCATGCTTTTTTATCTACTTTTGCTTTGTTTTGATTACTATCGTTGCTATTGTCTACCCACAGTCCCGCGCAAAAAAAGGTCAAGTTCTCGATTCGACAGACCATTTGATTGGTTGAACCATCATTTCATACAGAACACCAGTTAAATAACAACTCTTCCAGATCCAAGTGCAGTAAAGACAAAATGAAATTTTGAACTATAAAAACGAAACGAAATTGGAATTGTGTTTTAATCCGATTGATAAACCCAAGGTATTACGACAGATAATGAAAGACCAGTCATGTGAAATTATTTCGCAAATGACAAAATAATTATATCGAATATGTGTTGTGGTTGTCCAGTTAGAGCGGGTATGGATCCGCGGGAAATTTTGGCGAATCTGTTAATATAGATCATGTCACGTATTCCCAGAGCTGTCTCGTCCATCCCTGGCTACCCTAAATGTATATTTTATTTTTGTTTTGATTATATTAATACGAAAGTACAATAGACAACTTTTATTCAACAGATCGTTCCCGCCACGCCATCGTATCACGTGGTCCAGATGGAATGCGAATGAAGAATGACACATCTACATCACAAGTATTGTCCTTACTAGGGTGTGCATCCTTATGTGTTTCAGTCGTCTGGTGTCAAGCATTTACTTTTTCAAGACAAAAATCCGTGTGTCAATTGATGTCCAGCGAGGCATTGGAATATGGCGAATTCGTGGAAGCAATTGGGTGGCGCCTGTATTATATGTAGTTGTGCAGACGCATTTCGTCAATGTTCTTGGCTATTTATATGAGAAATAAGTATTTATAGTAAGAATATTTTAATTCAGTATGACTCTATTTAGATTCTATATTTACTTTTTCTAATTAATGGCATTGTCTGTTATTAAGACACTATTGGCATGTTTCGGAATACGTAGCCCTGTTTCCTTATCTTCTAGAGTATATACAACCTTGCGCTTTCTAATAACAATAATTTGTATGCAAATGTGCTGATTTTACAAATAAATTAGAATTAAAAATGATACGACTGTTAACTTTTTGTTTTTAGCGTTTTATATATCTCCAGAAGCCATCGTATTCGTGGATATATTTTGAACGCATGCTTATTCCGAACTGTTTAATTGTGTTGTTGTTATTACCATAGACTTGAACACAATTAGACGTGTTAGATTCCCCAGGCTATTGTTACGAAGATGCTTACAAAGCCATCCGTCGGCGAAGTTAAAATTAAAAACTGAATAGTCGCAAAAAAAGTCCTAACCCCAACCATAACCCTTCCCATCTCTTAATTGTTGCTTCAGTTCTGGAAACATAGAAAATACAGTTTCTTTTTCAAAGCTGGTTTTGGGGAAATTGGCAGCCATTTTGGAATTTGTTATAAACTTTGCTCAGACTCGTCGTAACAATAGCCACTCCGTTAATTGAAACTCAACCAAAATTGGTATGTATAGGTATACGTTCAAAGGGTAAATTAAGGTATTTCCCACTTTAACATTGTATGTAGACAAGATTTTTTGCAATACCTATAAAATGAATATGCACATGTATAAAATTAATACTTCTTGGTCCCATAGGGATATGACAGAGGCGCCTTGGAAGGGCAGAAGTAGACATTTTGTACAACAACAAATGTTACTATACTATAGATATAATATAATGGTTAACGTCCATTTCACCGAAGGTGATATAGCAGACTAATGTTCTGTAAGAAGCTTGGCATAATCGCCAGTCTTTGAAAGGCAGGTCAAGCATAGGGTGCGAGGACCAACGTATCCTTACCACGAAAACTGGGATCGTGACAGGCAGATGCTAGAGAGAGAGTTTGATACATACAAAGGTCGGTCGATGACCAACAGTGGAGCAATGACAGCCCAATCACATTTCTCGTTCCAACTTCACGTGTCCATGCTTGGTAAATGTCCGACGACCCTGACATTTTCCCTTAATCAGAGGCTAAATATGGCCCACTAAAGCTCTTATTTAAACATTTTCTACTTATACAATGTCTTGTAGGCATGTTGGTTTGGCGGTTGAAAATCCACAGGACTGCATTTTCTCATAATCCAATTTAGTTTCTACATTGCGTATCCTACATTTTTATACATTGGTAACGCAGGTGGGAAGCTCGGGATGGGAAGATAAAAAAAAATTAGCTGTCCCGGCTAAAACAAAAATTTAAGGTACCGCCTACGCACCACAGCCCTGGCATCTCAACCTACACGTACATGAAATTGTATATACAATAATGTGTGCATACTATGCTATTCTTATTACAATAATTGTTTATACATGTACATATACTATTCAAATAAAGAAGGGGATATTTGATTTTGGGGGAATAATACTAAAATATGCAAATGACTACGAAAAAAGTCACTATAGAACCTAACAGAAGAAACATTTCCAGTTACATGTGGCGCCCAAACGCATGGAATGCAGGTGATGCTTGGGATCATCATGGGGGTACAACCTAAGATTTGCACGACTCTGACTTTGACTGTTACAGTCATTGTGGCATTGAATTCCAGAATGGAAACATCACTTGAATTGTTTTAGTGATCAGAAAACAAATTATGATATGTGTCGGCTTACCCAAGATGAAAGGTTACGTGCCCTTGGCATGCTACAGACCGGCACAACACAGGCGGTTGTGGCGCGGACGATGAATGTTTCTCAGTCTGTCATAAGCAGGCTATGGTCCAGATACCGTGATACACTATCTGTACAGGACAGACCACGCTCAGGTCGACCAAGGGCGACAACTCAAGCCCAGGATCGATTTATCCGTACCTTGGCCTTGAGAAATCGTGTCATCACAGCAAATCAGATCAGCGCTCGTCTTCAAACAGACACTGGTGTGAGAGTGAGGGGCCAGACCATTCGGAATCGAGTGCATAGGGGTCACCTTCGCGCCCGACGTCCTCGCGTGATCCCTTGTTTGAGAGATCATCACATTCAGGCAAGACGTCGTTGGTGTAGGGATCGTCAACACTGGGATAATCGACGCTGGAGCAATGTGATGTTTTCAGATGAGTCAAGGTTCACTGTTGATTTTTTTGACAGACGTAGGAGGGTGTGGCGTCGTCGAAACGAGCGCTTCCAAGACGTTAATGTCATCAGACATGATCGATTTCGGGGTGGTTCTGTTATGGCGTGGGGAGGCATCACTGTTGCTGGGAAAACGGCTTTACATGTTGTTGCAGGGCGTGTTATAGGCCAGTACTACCGGGACAACATCTTGGCAGTCCATGTTGTGCCGTTCGCACGACGTCATGGCCGCCGTTCATCTTCCGGGATGACAACGCAAGATGTCACAGGGCCAGGATCGTTACAGGTTACCTCCCAACAACAGAACATTACCACATTACCTTGGCCTCTCCCCCATCGAGCATGTCTGGGACATGCTTCGAATGCTTCGACAGAGGTTACATGTCAAAGAACTTGCTGCTGCGTTGCATTTGCAACAGGAATGGGGCAATCTGGACCAAAATGACCTTAGACGTCTCATTAGGAGTATGCCACGTCGGATCAATGCTTGTTTGGCAAACAGAGGAGGATTTACCCGTCACTGACTTTGTTGTGATGCTCTGGTAACTTTGCTGTTTGACCCCGGGTATCATTTTACCCTTATAATGGTCAGTCTATGCCTTACTTAGTCTAACGATCATTTGGAATAAATCGATGAATGTGAAATTCATTTCATTTTGTCATTTGTTTCTTCGTCAGTTTCGTTAGGTGACTTTAATAACACTTAAAAATCAAATATCCCCTACTTTTTTTGAATAGTATATCTGCGTTATCAAGTCAATGACGATTGTGATGAAAGGGGCATAAATCTGTTAAGCCTAATATAGGTTATATGGGACCAGACTAGTAATTCTCTTGTACATCGTTTTCAATGTTCAATTCATGACATTTCCGAGTCTATAACATAGTTTTTATTTTTAATATTCCGTTGATCTTTTCATTCAAAAAAAAAAAAAAAATTAATCCTGATACATACACACTGCATCTGCAGGAAAGAAAATGTGAATTAATAAAAAGACAAAGCAAAAAAATGGTTTTCTCCTTTAAGATAAAGTTAATGTGGAATTTCCTATACGGGGAAATTTCAAAATCAATGGCATATCCATTTTATTATGTTGTCTTTCATACGTAATGTTTTCCTAAATAATCCTTATGTAACATAATATTAGAATATTATGAATATTTACTGAGTCCTATATAAACATAAAGATATCTATACATGTAGTTTCAGAAAATTAGAAAATGTTTTACCCGGGCGCAAAAAAGAGAAAATATTATGCTAAACCGGAAACTAATTAATATTATGACAATGTAGGTAACCTATCTTATACGGAGTTTGTCACGCTATGACCTATTTGAAATGAGGTTTAACGTCCTACTATTCTGCACCAACTGGGCTAATGAACACGGCTATTGTCTATTTGACCTCATAGAAAAATCCAATACCTAATAACCAAAACACAAGTACTGCACACAAGACACGACAAGATTACTTTATATGGAAAGACCCAATGCCTAACATGAGTCAGTTTGAATTTTCTGATCCTCGTTTATTAGGAAAGTAGCCATGTTTGTCTTAAAATATCTTCGGTCGACGGCTGCATTTCGTTCACTAATTTATGAAATAAATAAAAAATTGAAAGCTTATTGTGTTGGTTTTTACAAGTTATATTGCATGACATGAAATATTCAAGTAGATTTTTAAGTGGACATACTTGACATAATTTGACTGTTGTATGCTACAGTACGCATTAATGTCATTTACCATGATTATAATAAATTACAAAGATATTTGTTATTGTGTATTAGCAGGATATCGTTTCCATCCGGGGTGGAAATTCTCCCCCGGCCCAAATTCTCATGGGACCAAATTCGTCCGGATACCGAATTCGCTGTATATACGCCCGGACCCAATTTTGCCCGTCGTTCGAATTCGCCCGGGTCATGCTAGTTAATTTGATACCACATGGGCTGGAGGAGCGCGGCGACGAAGCGTGATTTGTCCGGGTCCTGCCCAAATTCGCCCGGGGCCCCGATTCGGTGGCCTAACACATTGACGGGGTCATGCTTGGGATGGTGCAGAAAAGTAAGCAGTTAAATCCTATTTCATTTCATTTCATACATACACACTTTGATTTTACTTATAGATATGTACATGTAGTTTTATTCTACCGTATGACATAAGCAGTGGATTTGTTTTCCGGAAAATCTGAATGAGTTATATCATTTTAATTAGTAATAATCATGATAAATAAACTACATATTATACGCAATAAAATATATCTTATTTTTAAAACTACTGTACTGTATAAGTAATTTGAATTTTCTACCTGTTTAAGTTTATATGGAGCTTTTAATGCGGCAGAAAAATGAAATAAATACTACGTGATTAGCCACAAATCACATGGAGACAAGTTACTGGAGCGCGCACATTCGCCGTGTCGAGTTCAACTCTCTGTAGGGTAAATTTTCGCTGCACGGGTCACCCTAACATACTGTATCTTTAAAAATACATCGATCAGATATCCCCTGGTTTGTAGATTACACACGATTAATGAATGAGTTATAGAGGGGATCTCCCATACGTTGAGACCTGGGAAGTCTTAACAATATGTCTAATAACTATCACATGATTTATCATATGATTTTTCATTGCAGGGTTTTACCAGATTTTTTTGTTATAAATGAATTATGTGCACGTGTTGAATTTCGTCTGCTATTGTCCAAACATTGCCTAATATGGGGGGCGATATAGTTCATTGTAAACACTATTCGCTACATATCTGCAATCTATTTTGCAGTGAACGAGCGAACATTCACACAGATGGGTGGGGAAATTTAAAAACACGTATCAATGGGTTGCAAACAGCCAACCTAAACTAATGCTGTTGTTCTTAAGTGTTTAACCTGGGTGCATTTGACTACAGAACAATGTGAATGTAGGTATAACTAATATCAACCAATATAGCCAAACATCTGTATTGAACTACTTTGGGATTATAAAAGATTTAAAAATAGACTGATATGTGGGACCGAAATATGGAATTCCCAATTTTCGCCCAATTTCACGTGATATTTACCACTAAAATATAAAGACGTGTTTCAACATAATCATGCATGTTATATGGAATTCCCAATTTTCGCCCAATTTCACGTGATATTTACCATTAAAATATAAAAACATGTTTCATCATAATCATGTAATCAAAAGTTATAAATTCCCGAACTAAGTCTGTAGATTTTAATTTAAGAAAATATATGTTCAGAGAAGAGGTTAATTTAATCAGAGGGAAATTTTCTGATTCCTGATTATCAAGGTTAGTATTTTTTTTCAAGAGTTTTTAAATTTAAAACATTCAATTCATTTTCTAATTTAAATATACTAACGATTGGCTTCATTGTTAACAGTGCATTGTTTCCGTTAGCCGACTTCGAAATCCCAGCAGAAAGGAAGAATATCGTGTAAGAAAATAAATGTTGATTCTTTTTGGTTAATACAAAAGAACCGGGCATATTTCTATTATGTAAGATAAGATTGTCGCTTTTGTATAGAACAAGGAATGGTTTTGACGGAACGTGTGATATTTAAAAATCAACTGTATACAATGGGAATGAGAGAATTCCCCCGACCAAAGACGCTTCCGCCTACTTTAATAAAAAGAATTAACTGTCGCAGAAGACCGAACGTTGTCGTGTAAAGAAATGTTTTATTGCTAATCAAAGTGTTTAACATAAAGGACATACTTTTATGGAATATAATAACAGTAATTGTATTTCATAGAATTCTATTCAGTTTATTTATCTAAAGCTATACTGAAACAAGATACTTGCTTTGATGGTATACTCCGTTAAAGTGACTTGTTTATAAATATTATATTACATATGATAATTAATCGCTATCGCATGTGAACAGTTAGCAACACACTTACCAATAATTACATTACTTAGAGATGTGTATGGATGTAGAAATTTGCCTGTCGTTGTAAGAAAATGTAAAGTAAACTAAAGATATAGCAGCAGTGCCGGACTGGTTGCCATACCTAAGACAAGGCCCACTTCGCCCGCCTACGAGCGCCGCAGTATCGAGGCGCGAACGCTCGAGGGGGGTCTGGCGGGGTTCTCCCCCCCAGAAAATTTTGAAAAATAGACAGCCGCAAATCCATTTTCCAAGTACATTAGGCCAGAGCTGTGGATGGAGATATATGGTGACCTGCGAGCACTTTAAGCAGAGACGACGTCCTTTAGAAAAGGTATATGGGTCAAGGTCGTAGGTCAAGGTCATGTAACGGAAAACTGAGCTCAAACTTTTCAAAGTCAATTTTGGGACATTTGACCTTGACCTACGACCTTGACCCCATAACATTTTTTAAAGCCTATCATCTTGGCTTCAACCACCTACGTTTAACTTTTCATTCAATTTGCCTGGTCTCCAGTCAGTGAAAGTGAAATCGAAACCCGGAAGTTTTTTTTATTTTTTCACAAAATATTCCAGTTTTTGGCCATTTATCAGGGTTTAATGACTTATCAAGAGCTGGGAGTGACTGAAGAAAGATTGTCGGTTTATAATGCTGTCACCATCTTGAGGTTAAACTCATGAATGTATGCATAATTTCACCAGGTGGTAGAATTTGTTTCTTCCAACGAAATCTATCTTTCTGCTTTTCTTTCCTTTTCTTTCCCTGTTTCCCAGTCCGGCACTGTATAGCAGGAATTAATAATTCAGTCCATATCGTCTTACCAAATGTTTCCCTTATTCAAAAAGAACGTCGACCGTTTATTTGTTTTCAATTTATTTGTATTTTTTTTTTGAAAAACAAGAATAAACTTATTATAAATCATAGATTCTGTTTTACCATGTTTTCCCAGAACTTTACCTGTTGAAATTCTTCGGGCCAAATCTTGCGACACTATGCCATAACAACCTAATTTTCGAAGAAAGTATAAGATAAATAAGCTCCAATGTTTTTTTATTGCGTAATTTACTGGCAAGGAATCTGTGTGGTTTAACTGTATATCAGATCTAAGAGATAATGCGTGTAGTGTTTTAACACTCTAACCGAATTTGATTAATATATTTTTCAAGTGAGGAAAGTCGTTAACTCGGTAACTATATAATAAAAAGTTCGCGATATAACTGCAACCTTTAGACGCATTATAAATTATATCATAATATACGTCGCGACGCTTTAGACAGCACAAATGGAATCCAAAATTCAGGTAGGCGTATGCGAATTTTTAATTTAGTAATATTTTAACTCTGGGGAAACATTTCTATATTGTCTTGTTATTCAACTTTTGGCGGTAGAATGTTGTTGGTGTTTTCTTTTCTCAATGAAATTTAATAGTAATTTCAAAGAGACATCCAGGAATTGTAGATTTATATAAATTGTTTTTGAGATTTTTAAATTACATTCGAAATTTTAACTTATAATTTATATATTTAATTCAAGATGTCAAAGTGGTTGGGTGAATCTCGACATGTTAGGGTATAGCCATAGGGACTTTTCAACCCCAGTTCCTAGTTGCCAGGGCTAAAGTGATTAACGTATGTTGGGTTGTCAATAAAAGTGAGCTTAGTCGTATGGGCACCATTTCTCGTAAAATAATACCCGAATCCTGCACAGACATACCACTGTATACTGAAATGAAATGAAAATGTAAAGGGTTTTAATGTCCTACTGTTCTGCCCCGAACTTGGCTTATAAAGACGGGCATACGCCATACAATTTGCTATGAGTAATTTTTGCCCGGAGAGCGGCACAACGGCCTACTCTTATATCAAGGGATATTTTACGTGCACGCCATTGTGTACACGGGACCTCGGTTGTTGTCCCACCGAACGACTAGACAGCTTTCCTTGTCAAACCCTCCATCCTACATTACTGACAAGGGGGGACCACGTCGGAAAATCTGGATGACCATTCTTGGCCAATGTGGGGATCGAGCACCCGACCTCCAGGCTAGCGAGCCAGCGTCTTACCCACTTAGCCACCGTGACCCAACCACTATTCTCTGACAACAAAACACATACTTATGGAAAACAGCTACTAGTGTATTTTAAGCGACGTTTCATAGAGTACTCTCTCTGCGTTATCAAGCTGGCATACTTATCTGTCGACTAACACGACTTACCTAAAATAAATTAAAATAACGGTATGTTAGTCTCAAAATGACCCAGTTACACATGATTCAACCCTATTGCTACTTGGTTTATTTGCTATTTAGAGTAACCACATACATCTATAAATCGGAGAATACTTTTATGCGTATTATGTAATCGATCCGGGTTGAACAGAATTTGTTTTAAATACCCGACACAGCAAAACACCTAGTGATATAGTGATATTAGCTTTCTGCTGCGCAATAAACCTGGATAATGAACTGAGAATATGAAACATTTCTTTGTCTGCAAGAGTTGAATATCGTTTAGACCCAATTTATTTATTTCACGCGCTCAAAATACTAATATTATCCCAGTATTATATATAATCTGAGAAATTAATCGTGGTTAGAACAAGCATGTGCTCAAACAAATTTCGTATCCATCAGAATCAGATTAGCCTAACGATCTTTTAACGTTATCTTTTAACGATCCGTTAACTTTAACGGAGAGAAAGATTGTTGCTGAAAATAAAGGCCCTGAACATCCTGTGGTGCAAATTTTTACCTACCGATTTATGCTAATATATCTAAAGGAAAACATAAAGTATTCTATAGTGTTTTCTGTAGTAAATTTAACGCAAACAACATGTTACCAAGATATATCCGTTAGAGTTTAACGGGTCGTTAAAATAACTTAGTTTTGAGCAACTGACCCCTGATGTTAAGTTTGCGAGAATGTGTTAGATGAATTCAATATACCTTTCACATAACCGTGAATAGGGGGTTGTCAGTGTCGCAAACTAATTAACGGTAGATCTAAAATGTATGTCCAAAATGGATGTCAGATGTTTATCTGATATCCCCTCCCCCATCCCTCCAAAAATTTAAAAATGAAAAACTCGCTTAGGAATTGTATTGCATGGTGTTCACTGTGCAATGTAAATTCATACGAAGTGTGTAGTCTGTCCATAACAATATGCTTCTGTTCTGTAATTTGACCTTTGAATACTACATTATATGAACAATCAGGTTGGCGAGACACTTGTATTTCTTCATTGTTCATTTCTGGCGTACAAAGACCACAACAAAGGTCAACACGCATGTCGATATGTGAGGATCTCGTATAATCTCGCATATCGTCGAGCGTCATTGCCACATGTCAATCGTAAACCAACAAACCAACCGATATAACAAGCTGCCAGTCGAACTCTTGGAACAAACTAGCGAAGCAATCCATTATAAAAACAAACACTATAGGATTAAGTTGTATTATCTGTTTTATCGACATTGATATATTGAACAATGAAGAAAGATAGGGAGTCGTGATTTGAAGATATATACAGCACCGGCTATCTGGGAGGTGAAGAAGGAAGGTTTCAGTTTATATTAAGTCAATAACTTATGTTTGTTGTAAACTTCCGTCTTATTTCCGTTTTAATGTTGATAAAGTTTTAAAACAATTTCAGATATCCGTTTGTATTCATTCTTATCAGTGATTTTTCTCGGTTACGATCGAGAGATAACGGTTATTCACTCTTCTTCTATTGATCAAATGGGCTGTTGAGAGAAGGGGTTGGATGGCTGAATGGTTAGCACGTGCGTGCTGTATCATAAAGCTTGTTATTGAGTCAACTGGCGTGGTTTCGTTTGTACGTGTTAAGGAGTAGGGTCGCCTGTCTAACCTCGTGGGTTTTCTCCGGGTCCTCTCGTTTCCTCCTACTGCTAAATACCCCTATACGCACAATAGAATAATTTAAATGAAATTAAACAATATGGTAGTCCCGAAATTACCTAATTTGTGTCGAGTGGATGTTAAACCCCATTTCTCTCTCTTTCTCTCTATGTTGGGAGAAAGCTATATCCAGTAATGATTGAGCGTGTATGCGTACGTGAGATGTGGCGGTGGTCCAACGCTATTGGTTTTTTAATAAATGTAATTGAAAAAAAATTGTTTGCCTACCTGCGCCCTGTCCACTGTTAATTTACATCTATGAATTTTTTAATAGACTGGGATGTCTCTCACTTACGTACCCCCCATCCATTGATTGCCAGTCAAAAACGCAGTTCCTTAGCCATTTGCTCGGTTGGTCAGATGCATTGTTTTACGATTGAAATCATAATAAAAATATTGAGCCCGATCCTTACTGGTGGGGCGTAAAATCGAGACCCCTTGTTGACATTGATAACAGGTATACACGTAAACGTAACATATTCCTTAGTATTTGGAATTCCAGGAAGGGTGGAAGGAAACGCTGTAACACTTTTAAATAGTCACTAGTTAAATAAAGTACACAATTTCACTCGTAATTGATTTACGTACTGATTTAAAAAAAATAAAGATTGAATTTAACCAGGTTAAAATGTTGGTGTCTCGTGCACTGACTATTTAATTATTATTTTCTATTCTATGTATAATTCAGTTTGATCAAGAACTGATAGGCCTTAGCTATAATAGATAATGCAAAATGAGTATATTGAAATTTCATTGAAATTTATTTATTCTGAGCTAAGTTATCACTTATTGTAGTTTTGACAAGATGTGTGCGCATCGATTGTTTATTATCGTAACCGCGGTACTGGTATACTGCCTCCCCCCGTTATTTTTAAATTAATAAATCATTTTAATTGGCCAAACTGTTCTAATCTAGTTTTGGAGCGGGGGCGAATGGTGAGCACGTGCGCACTGTATAATAAGTTATGCCATTGGGTCAACTGGCGGTTGTACGTGAGTAGGGTTGCCTGTTCAACGTCGTGGGTTTTCTCTGGGTCCCCCGGTTTCTTCCAACCGCTAAAGATCCCTACGCGCATGCGAATTAATGAAATAAAATTGAACCATTTGTTAGTCCCGAAATGACATAGATTGTGTCGAGTGGACGTTAAACCCAATCCCCCCCACTCATTCTAATCTAGTTAAAACCTCGAGCATCCCATGGCAACGACAGTGGATTATGGTCTTGTCATTTTAATAAATGTTCAATTAATAATTTATATAAGCTTCAAAAAGATAGACCTGCAATAAGCAATAAAGTATTTGTAAGTTTTTTGAAACTTAGAACTATCGCTGCCCTACTTAATTTGTAAGAAAAAAATCATTTCATTTGTTTTAAAGTGTCTTTCTATTGCTCAGTACTAGTCCTTATATATTTGAGCCAATTAATTGGCCTAAAGGCGTCGCCAAACCTCTGGATGCCACTGCTAATTTGATTACATGTGCGGAACAATATTTTCTCCCATTTCTTTTACGTCGATAGATGTATGTCGTACGAATAATATTACATAGTTGTAAATTAAACAGAAGCAACATGTGGCACTTCGTTGCTTTGGTTTATGGTGCCGTTTGTCTGGTGGACTCGTAAGACTCATTGTTAAAATCTAAATATTTACTTACAATGTTCCTAATTAAATATTGAATCTAATTATTGGTAATACAGGGAGGTGAGAGGTCAGCTTGTTTATTTACAGTAACTGTAGACACTTGGCTGTGCGAACAAGTTATGGTTCTTCTAAAGCAATCTAAAAACGAACGGCTTTAATTGTCTTCGAGTAGTATTATCCTAAGCCGATGTAGTAATCCTTAGGGATAATCTGAGGTGATTAATACATATTAATGACCCCTTTTTATTTAGACATCGTGAAAAATAAACAATCTGGGTGATTAGTGTACACCTTCCTACAAGCAAGGGTTTAAATCTTCTCAGCGTGTAATCAACAAACAGTATTGTTCTTAATTACAGCGAATAATACTCGAACTGGGATTCCCCAATACCACGTGATTTCTAGACTACGATATAATATGGCGGGAAATGTTATTGATATCAAGCGACTGTCGTCTGCTAGTTATTTATTTTGTTGACGACTGTCAAAGAAAGAGGACGTGTTGTTATTCGCTTATAGACCGATAAATAAGGCATTCGGTCAGTTTGAAAATGGAAGAAAATACATGTTTTTTGAAACAACATGATTTACAGGATAAGGTGAGTTAATATATAATGTATATTTTGTACTGCTGTGTGGTTGGTAAGTGTTAACATTCGTTTCTAGGTTAAGTTTAAGCCAACTCAGTCAGATATGAGCACAACTACAAACTTGTTACACATATTAACAATCTTGGGTTTTTTTCTAGAGCCTATCTTAGATATGTTGCTAACATGGTTTTCACATACTATATGTTCAATTCGTGTTGGTCTAAAAAAAAATCCTTGGTTCTAACTTTCGCACAAGTTTGCACGCATGGCATCATTTCGTTACCGAGTCTTAATCCGTGCATAAATGAAGTAACGCAGGCTTCCAGAATATATATTTTCGATTCTTTTTATTATTTACTCCTTTAATCTATGTCCGTAGACTAATATGGAATACGGTGAAATGAAATGAGGTTTAACGTCCTACGGTGGAATACAAGGGATATATCGCAATAATATCGGCAAACATTGAATATAAATAAATGTACGGTGTGATTTGTTTATAGCAATGAATCAAATGACACGGCTAACGTCACTAGAGAAATAGTCATCAAAGTCATTATCCACAAAACTGGATAAATAGATTTACACGTTCTCTATTTTAATTCCAAAAATAAAAAGGACCCACAGTCTGTATTGGATTGCCGAATATGTGTGATTGGGTCAAGTGGTGTTGTTTCCATTCCACGCTTGTAAGTGACACCAACCATGCCTAACCTCGTGGGTTTTCTCCCATTGCTTATGCCTTTGATTTTTTGAAATAAAATCGTATCTAGTGTTAGTCCCAAAATTAACTGGTTTGTGTTGAGTGGACTTCCATCTCTCTCTCTCTCTCTCCGTCTCTGTCGAGACCATGGAGTTTTAGTAGCGTCGTAGAATGAACTCTCTCTCTCTCTCTCTCTCTCGCTCTATCTATCTCTCGCCTATGAAGTTTTAGTAGCTTCGTAGAATGACGTGTGTTTGTTGGATTATTTTTATCTACCAAATTTTCTGAATTTCTTTTTAAGCCATTAACGTTAATAATAGGTTACAATCCAGTTAAAGATATCCCAAAATATGATTATAAGTAATATTACCTAGGTCAGTGATGCTAACCTTGTAGAACGTAAATTAAGCCCGATTTCTGTAAGGTTCATTATCAAATTTGATGCAGTAATGCAAAAACACAAATACCCCTTTGTCAGTACATGTATGTTTGCCCTACCATCATTTAATTTAATCCAACCATTTGAAAAGGTCAGTCGGATTGTAGTTAAAATGATATTTGTTTAGATTTGAAAAACGTAGATAGAAAATGATAAAAACTAGTGGAACTGCATGCATGTCCGGTTCGTATTTCTGTATAAGAAACGTCTGCAAGTCGTTGGCACACATCAGACGTTTGTGTATAGAAAAAGGCGCGTGAGGCAGACGAGCAGACGTGAGTTTTTATCTCATTCTTACTTCTATTATACACTCAGCTGATATCTGCTACTTTCACAGATCTCCCTTTTTCTACATGTATACTTGCATTTATATAAGTAAAAGAACGTATTCAAGGTCTCCATTTCATTTCAATATGCGTAATTGAAATAACATACGTAAGCGTAATGTGTGATGGTGTACCAAAGAGGATTCAATTTCTAATCTAATAGAGTTTTAATGGAGTGGAACTTAGTATTATAAAGATCATGCACAGAGGTGTGCGTTTTTAACTTGTCTTTGAGTTCATCAGACCTCGTTTAACTGGAACTATTATTAACTATTAAATAAGAAAAATGGAAATATATTTGGTATAATATTGGTTATCGTTATAATATAAGGTAAGTTATCATCTGATACCTTTATTGCAATTCTCCGGTTTCCACTGACAACTCGAGACTATGCGGACAAGAACATTATTACGGGAATACAGATTTTTACTAACTTACTATAGATTATCATGTGGACAATATCATAATAGAAATAACTTTATTAATCTGTTTAAATCCACTTGACTGGATTATCATACAAATTACACCATTGTGTGAATGCATTGTTTATCTGTCATGTGTATGTACTTTGTTACCACTGTATTGTATTTAAGGGCACTCCTTTGTAAGTTTTAGTGACTTTTGCCCGATCCGTTTACTTTAAAGTAATATGTTTAAATCTATGTAGCAGCGACTAGGTTACATTTCATAATAAATATATATTATTAAGCCCCATTGATTATAACCCTATTATACATTCTATACCCTTACAGCTATACAATCTGGGTAAAATTTATTACAATTTCGTTTCGTTTAGTCTTTCCCGATATTTACTTCATAATCTTTGTCATCTAACCAACGTAATGTTTAGCCCGTGACTCAACGTATTGTTTAGCCCGTTATTCTAATACAGACGATTTGATAAGTAATAGTACAGACGTCAACGCGATCTGAACGCCAACCTTGAACAATGCCAGAAGTCAAAAGATAAGAAATAAACTGGACAGCTACTTTTTTGTACTGAAAGGTGGGGAGGGGGTGTTGGAAGGCCGAATGGTTTGCACGTGCGTGCTGTATCATAAAGCCTGTCATTGAGTCAACTGGCGGGGTTGTACGTTACAAGGAAAGGAGTAGGGTCGCCTGTCCAGCCTCGACGTTTTTCTCAGGACCCTCCGGTTTCCTCCCACTGTTAAAGGACCTCATACGCGCCAGCGAATTATTGAAATAAAATTGAACCATATGTTAGTCCCAAAATGACCTAGTTTGTGTCCAGTTGTCGTTACACCCATTTTCCCCCTCCCTCTTTGCGGAAAGGCATCCTCTATTTAACAACACGAACTTTTGTCGAATTGATTACCGTTGTCTGAACTCTGAACTATTATAATACCACCGTAATAAAACTCTTCACATTCTTGATGTAAATGGTAATAAATGATTATGGTATTATCTAGTTTACTGCCGCCATATAAATGATTTAATTACGGTGTTAGGTAAATGAATGACAATCATGTACATATTATTACGAACAGAGATCATTAAAGGAACAATTCACAACCACACTTATTATAATACGACTTGATAAACCTCTATCATGTTACGTAATATTCTATATACTCCAGTCTACTCTTCTTATCTGTTTGTCAACGTGTCATCTCAGCAGGTAAAAGACTTGTAGTTATGATAGTATCTGTAACAGTCTCAACAAGATTGGTATTCCCTCGAATGGCCTCGATAAACAAAAACATAGATACCTGAGTGGCGCCTCTGAAGCGTTCATCCGTTTATCAAAATAATTTTCAAATGGACGTGATCTAAATTTTCAGCTACAGTTTCTTTTGTTTTTTAAACGATATTTTATTTATAAATGAATGAGACATGGCCTATTTAACTCCTTTCAGTTACATCATTACATAAATTGAAAAATGTGAGATAAATTTGCTAAGATGTGCACCTTTGAACTTTAAAATTTAAGTGTCGTAAGTGACCCTTATAAAATACCATGTTTTTAAGTAAGTCTTAATAAGGCGATTAGTTATATTGGTCAGTGGAAAGATTCTTATTATTGTGAATCAGCGTTTTTTCTTCCTTTTATTTTAGATTCTTCGTATCATTACCTTCATCCTGTACAATAGCATGCAACGAAATGAGTTTTGATTGGAGGGTTGAATATTTCAAAGTAATCGAACGTCACTGCCCTGTACAAACAAGTTTATGAATCTGAAACTATTTGGCGTCGAAACTCCATTCCTCCTAGTGCTCCAAGGTAACCCTTGTGAAATCCAATCTGTTTACTTGAAATCAGAGACTCTACTAAAATTTCATTGAAAATCAAAGGCTAAACTTAAAATTTCCTGGTGCTCCAAGGTTACTTTTGTGAAATCAAATCTGTTTACATTTGAAATCAGAGGCTCAACGGAAATTTCATTTAAAATCAAATGCTAAACTCAAATTTCCTCTGTAAAAGATGTTTTCATCTTTGTCGAACATAAATCTTGTTACTTTAAAAAAAAAAAGAGCCTTGTATATATTTATTATTGATTTTAACAATAAGATTTAGTTTAAACATCAATAATGTAACAGAAGTTTTTGCCACGATTTATGTTTGATATTGACATTTATTTAATACTTATCAATATCAA